>JARYGA010029814.1:0-41327 GCA_030545235.1 Helianthus tuberosus
TTGGTTTGATGGTGAACAGATGAGTGCAAAGATAAAACAAATGTTCAGAATTTGATCATTGATAGTAGTTTTTTGAAGAATCTGTGCTCCTGCAAATTACAGAGAGTCAATATTTGGTTTTGTAAAAGGTCTGTTGTAGTTAAAGTTTGGTAAAAGAGAACATCTGCTGATGATGAAACAACTGTGTATGCTAAAGACTGTTTGATTTACCACTGTTGACTAAATGAATAAATTTTAATAGTATTAATCTTTGTTGTCGCATCTTCATTTTAATTATTTCAGTCATTCCTAAGTATTATTATATAATAATTTTGTTTATCAATAACAGTTTTTTGGAAGAATTTACCGTATATTTTGGTGTTGTAAAGGTGATGTGTAGCTAAAGTCTGACAAAAGAGAGCATCTGCTGATGAATAAATGTCTGAAGATGCAAGGGTCTGCTATGGGTCAACAGATGTTAACGAACAACAGATGATATTCAATCTTAAAATGCTTAACAGAGGATTTGATACTAACAGTCATTGGGCTAATGATGAATAAGTATTATTATATAAGGTCTGCTATAAGTATTATTGATAGTAGTTTTTTGAAGAATCTGTGCTCCTGCAAATTACAGAGAGTCAATATTGGAGTTGTAAAAGGTCTGTTGTAGTTAAAGTTTGGTAAAAGAGAACATCTGCTGATGATGAAACAACTGTGTATGCTAACGACGGTTTGATTTACCACTGTTGACTAATATGAATAAATTTTAATAGTATTAATCTTTGTTGTCGCATCTTCATTTTAATTATTTCAGTCATTCCTAAGTATATTATTATATAATAATTTTGTTTATCAATAACAGTTTTTTGGAAGAATTTACCGTATATTTTGGTGTTGTAAAAGGTGATGTGTAGCTAAAGTCTGATAAAAGAGAGCATCTGCTGATGAATAAATGTCTGAAGATGCAAAGGTCTGCTATGGGTCAACAGATGTTAACGAACAAAAGATGATATTCAATCTTAAAATGCTTAACAGAGGATTTAATACTAACAGTGGTTGGGCTAATGATGAATAAGTATTATTATATAAGGTCTGCTATAAGTATTATTATATAATTTTGTATGTGAATAACAGTTTTTTGGAAGAATTTACGTCATATTTTGCTGTTATAAAAGGTGTGTTGTAGCTAAAGTCTGACAAAAGAGAGCATCTACTGTTATAAAAGGTGTGTTTTCAATCTTAAAATGTTTAACAGAGGATTTGATACTAACAGTGGTTGGGCTAATAGCAGATGTTTGACTTACGACTGTTGAGTTACACCAATTGAAAACAACTGTTTTTGAAACTTATGCTTGCCTAAAAATACATCCACTTCTAAATGGTACCGTCTGTTGTCATAATTTCTGTTTATCCTAATGACTGTTGATTTACTATACTGCTGACTGTCATCCATTATGACAACAGAGGTTCTGACATGGACAGATGTTAGCTAAAAATAAAACAACTGCTGAAAGTTATCACCTGTTCTCATAACTTTTGTTTATCTAACGACTGTTTAACTCACATTGTTTCCAACGACCAACAGAGGTTTCCAAACACATTTTGTTAGACATCTTTTATTAAGTTTGTTAAATATGTTTTATATTTATTTATAGTTGTCTTTTAGCTATAATAGATAACACATTTTTATACAATATCTATACATGTGTCTATATGTTCTATCAATATGTGTTATCCATGGGTTTCAATGTAAATGTAAATAACAAATTCAATAAGGGGTGTATGTGTAAATATTTTTCATCTGTTGAAAATATGGGAAAACGAAAACACAACCGTCATTATTTCTTTAGCATCATTACACATCAAACATCTATCATCTGACTTCTTTCAAAAATCTCTTCTTCCCAGTCATTTTCTAGGGTTTCAACTTTCTTATTCTCCGTCTTCTACACTTCAATCACTGGAGGTTTTATTGTTTTCTCTTCAGCAACTGGTATGTACATTCATATTGTAATGAACTTTATATTGTTTAACCGATTTTAATTCAAATCCTATCTTGCTACAAATACGATTTTAAACGTTTATTGCTATACATTCAAGAAGGGTTTAGTTAGGTGTTTGAATCATTTGTTGAGAACATATTAAAATAGTTATTATTTGCAGAAAAATTTTAACTCATACTCTGTTTAATTTCAGTTGATACTCTGTTAATACAAAAAGTTAATGTTCATCTTCGAAGCCAACTTTTTAATTCCAATCTTTTAACATCATTACTGATTCAGGTTTTATCATGTATACTACATTTGTCAAGTTTCTTGATAACCCATAATCTTTGAAATTGGTATGACATGTTTTTATATACATAATTTATTTTTATTGAGATATATATTTAACAGCTGTTATGGTTTATATTTTCTTACACTACTTAAAAATTATATACAGGATGTACCTATAGCCTTTGCTAATCAAAAGTGAGGAGATTGTTGGCAAAAAAATAAGTTGCGAATCTATCATGAGTCTGGTAAAAAATGGGTTGAGAGGGTCAGAACAGAATATTCAACGCCAATAATAACTGACGGTCGGGACAGTGTTGTTAAAGATCTCAATCTGCTGAGGGATACTTTGTTGGTTTTCAGACCGTTAGGTGATTTTGGGCTTGAACTTTCATGTTTAGTTGATGGCATGTGTGGTGAATCTTATTTCACGTTTAATCGTTATGCAAGATTTGGTTTTACGGTATGACTGTTGATCTTAACTAGAATCCTTTTGCATCTTAAACGTCTCAACACTTATTCTCATAAGTTACATACTTCATGTATAGTATTCATTATTTTTAATTTTATGCAGGTAATCGAAGACCGCTTCATTAAACAATTTTACGTAAACATCCCACCAAGTGGCAAATTTCAAATCTTTTATAAGGGTTCCTATTGGAATGTTGAGGCGCCTAAGGTTGATACCAACTTTGTATTTGCTAGAGGATGGCCGGAAATGTGCAACGATGTTGGGATACTGGAGGATGATTTGCTTGTGTTTAGCAGAATTGATGATGTTGTTTTTGAGGTAGTAGTTTATAGAGATGAGACTGAGATCTGCTTTTCGAAGAAACCTGAATCTGACGATGATAGTGTACTTGAGATATCGAAGGCTGATTATGTTGAGAATTTATTGAAGGTACGTATGTATTTAGCATTAGCAGTAAAAGTTTTAATTATTTTAGCATTATATTAATTATTTCATTAATGTTGACCAGGACATCTATGAGGATGAAGAAGTTGTGTTTGTAGGTGAAGGAAGAACCGTTACTCAGGTACTTACTAAATTATTAAAATTATTTCTTTTTAATTTAACACATATAAGAATTTAATGTTTTTACAACTATTAGTAATGCTGTTTACTGATGTTACATTTATCCAATAATGTATTATTTAGAAGAAGTTACCAACCAATGCCGAATGCACGTCGAAGAGACGCATGTCTTCACGATTGAATAAAACACAAGATGTAAGTTTACCATTTTAAAGATTGTTATATTACTATGGTTATTAAAGTTAATCTATGACAACAGGTTAAGAAGAAAGGTAAAGTTACTTCTGAGAGAAAGGAGACGGTCAAGAATATGACTAAGGAAAATGCTGCCTTACCTGTCGACACAAGTGATCATATTGGATGTTCTTCATCTGCTCACAAAGTTAAGGTATCTATACTCGCCACTTAATTAGTATATGTTATATAAACTGTTTTTTTGTGCATATATTCAACATTCCTTTAATTCACATGTATATGTTTACTTTTTTATCAAGGGGAAGAGAGCAGCCAACGTTCAGAAAAAGCTTAACCGTAGAAATAAGATTACAAAGACTGCAAAAAAACATTCTGGACATCTTCTCGACCCTGAGTTCTTTCATTTTGATCACAAAGGAGACTATAGGCTGGTATACCATTTTTTATAACAAACTAATGATTTTGTTTATTTGTCTGACTATTATTTTTTTCTACACAATACATGTAGTATCTTCCTGTTGAGGTTGCCAGACGAGCAGGTCTTTCTGTTGATCTTCAACCTTTGAAAGTTCAAAACATGGTTGGAGTTGTGGAGGTTTATGATGTTAAGTCAGAGTTAAATGAATTGAAGCCACGTTATGCGTTGGACGGTTGGCGAAAGTTTATGACTGAGAATAACTTGAGGTTTGGTGATATGTTGCACTTCACATACGTGTCTTCGCAACAGAAGATCATATTAAATCAAGTTACCTCAGTTTAACAACGACATTTAAGTATGTTCTGATATCAGATATTATAACTATGATTTTTTTGATGGTGATGTTGTATGTTTTTTTTAATTATTAACTTGATGTTTTGTTGCTATGTATGGCTAACATGATAAAACACTTTTATTAGCACTTTATGTTTTATATATAGATGATATCATGCTTCTTTTTGCTAATAGTAACTTCAATTCGTAGAAACTTGGTTTATTAATCGCAAATGTGACATTCTTCTGCATTTATGGGTTTATGAATTCAGAATAATGGATGGATATATATGACTGTATTTGGCATGATGATGTTGTGTTTCATGTTGTAAAAACCAGGGAATTGTCAGATAATAGATTGCTTTGCCCGATTAGATTATGTGTTAAATTATAGTTCTTTAAGTCATTGTTTCATTTTCTTGAATTTTATGTAATTTTGTAAAGAAGTACAATAACAAATAGTGGTTTGAACATCTGTTTGCCTTTTGGTCAATAGTTAATGGAAACCCATGTTAGGTTCAACAGTGTTTTGAAGAGGAAAACAGTGTGAGAATACAGTAGATCTGATTAAGTTAAACATATGTTCAGGCTTAAACAGATGTGTGGCCTTAAATAAATGTTTGGCCTTTTATATCAGAGGTTTGGACTTAAACAGTTGTTTGACCTTAAACAAATGTTTGGCCATAAACAAATGTTTCACCTTAAACAGATGTTTTGCCTTAAACAGATGTTTGGTCTTCTATATCAGATATTTGGACTTAAACATATGTTTTACCTTAAACAAATATTTGGCCATAAACAGATGTTTGGCCTTAAACCAAACATCTGTTTAAGGTCAACATCTGTTTGACTATTGGTAAACATCTGATTGACTTTTGGTCAACATCTCATTTAGTATTCAACAGAACTTTGAATAACTCAACATCTTATATATTAACTGATGATGCATGTCTATAGTTGTCTTTTAGCTATAATAGATAACACGTTTTGGTACAATATCTATACACATATGTATATGTTCTATCAATATGTGTTATGCATGGTTTTCTAAGAAATGACCCGTGTTTGCACACGGGTCTTACCGCTAGTACTATATAATAAAAGAAACCAATATGAGGACACATGTCATTCATTGAAGCCATCTATTTTTTATAGATAATTAATATCAATTATAAGATAATTATAAAATTAAAATTATAGATAATGACGACGAAGTTGAAGGAATTGGGAATTTACAAAATGCATTTTTAATATATAATTTCTATGGTGATGGATGGAAATGAAGTAATTGGGAATTTACAAAATGCAATTTTTTAATACATAATTCCACTTTCAGTTTGTATAAATTACAAAATTATTCCTAAAATCAAATGTTATTGCAGGGCATTTTGGTCATTTAAGCAAAACTTAACAGAAAATTTGACAGAAGTTGACAGTAAATATAATTTTATATATTAAATAATAAAAAATATATATCTTTAAGAAATCTCGTGTATTGTGCGGGTTGAATAAAAATAATTTTATATAACAAACAATAAAAAAGTTATATTTAAAAAAACCCTATGTATTCATGGGTGGAAGAAATGTAACTTTATATACTAAATAATTAAAAAAGTTATATTTAACAAAAACTCCGTGTATTGTATGGGTTGAATAAATTTAATTTTATATAGTATAGATAATAAAAAATTGTTATATCTTTAAATCCTGTGTATTACACGGGTTTATATATTGTTAAAAAAAGGTCTTTCTAACCATAAGCCCCGAACATGTTACAAAAAAAATTTAGTACCCAAAGGTATTACTTTTGGTAAACCACAAGGACTATCTTTGTAATTAACTCTTATATTTATTCAATCCGTGTAATAAACGAGATTTTTAAAGATATATTTTTTATTATTTAGTATATAAAATTACATTTATTCAACCCGTGTAATACACGAGATTCTAACCTAGTTAATATATATGAAATATATAATATCTTTTTTAACATATACATACATTTTTTTATATCTTGTTTCTACAAAAAGATACAAATTTTATTAAACTAGATATACGCCCCATCCTGCCGCGTCGCGGCTAGGAGATTAGTGGTATGTAAAGCCGTCAAAGTGCTTTAGCACGACGTCAGCTAGGGCTGTTCAAAAAGCTCGCGGCTCGGAGCTCGCTTGGATTTAGCTCGGAAAAAGCTCGCTCGATTTGGCTCGGTTTAAAAGTGAGCCGAGCCAGCTCGGCTCGGTTAGAAAGTGAGCCTAGCTCGGCTCGGCTCGTAACGAGCCGAGCTGGCTCGGTTCGGGTCGCTTTGTAGCTCGGCTCGGTTTAGCTCGAATTATTTTACTTATAATAAGTTTTAATTTTATATACATTATAATATATTACAAAAAAACTGATTATTATTTACATGTATATAGGTTGGTAATTAGATATTTATGGCATATTTGAAAATTGATTACCATACTAATGAACTAATATTGTATTTTATTGAAATTAAAACTTATTTTGCGTTGTTAAACTTGATTTTGGTTTGAATTGTATTAGGTTGAACTTATTTTGAATATATTCTTTTAAATTATTGAATAATATTTTAGGTTATTAAATTTTAAGAGGTATATATTAGTTTTTTTTTATAAAATCGAGCCAAACCAAGCCGAGCCGAGCTAGCTCGGTTTAAAACCAAGCCGAGCCTGAGCTTCGATTTTCAGCTCGGTTTCAAATCCGAGCCGAGCCGAGCCAGCTCGGTTTATAATCGAGCCGAGCCTGAGCTTGGCCTGGCTCGGCTCGGCTCGGCTCAAGAACAGCCCTAACGTCAGCCCAGCACAAGCATTATAAAATATATACATTGAAGGGAGACAACTCCATAAACTACATAATTTCAAATACATAAAAATGAAATACCGATTTTAATATGTCACATATAAATCTATGTATAACAACCATTCTTTCATATAATCTATGTATAACAACCATTCTTTTAGTCTCATAACACACATTCTACTTTTTGTAAAGTAAAATCCATATAATAACTTTATCTTCTCCCCTACACCCAATGAGCCAATTTGACAAGTTTCAAACTTTACAATATACGTATTGGTCATGTCCGCCCCATACTTCCATAATAAGCCCTAACATATCATTCAATTCATTTTCCCATTTAATTCCAAATCCAACTTGCATCCAACCCCATACCCCTGTATACACACACAAACCAACATAACACCTGCCCAAACAATTCACATTCCTTGTTTTCTTTGAGATAATACCATCAAAGGGAATACCATTGGATATTGAGGTGGGTGGCCTCAAGGGATTTTCTTTGTGACACCTGTGTCACTGCGACCATCAAACAAATACCAAACCAATGAAATATTGTATTTCATACTTTGGACTTGTATAAATATGTGTATCTTTTGCACATATCAACTCTTGTTCGATTTCAAGCTCTAACTCGCTTTCTAGAAGGTTATACGCGCACAAATGCGTAAATATAACCAGTTTAATGCAAAAAACACTCCGGAATAGTGAAATAGGCTTAACATACCTTAAATAACCTTTACATAACTTAGAAATAAGTTTTGGAAGGTTTGGTATGGTGAAATCAAGTTAAATCGCTTACAGGGACTAAAATTGACAAACTGCGAAAGTATGCCAATTTGAACTGTAACAGACATTCCGGAACATGGCCATAAGTTAAACATACCATAAATATCCTTTACATAGCTTAGAAATAGGCTTTGAGGGGTTCGGTATGCTAAAATAAACTTTTGGGTCATTCAGGGACTAAAAGCGTCAAAAAGTGCACAAGTTTGCATTTTCGCGCATATCTTACGTTCTGAATACATCCGGACATCCAAAAATTTATGTAAGCATTATAATACTATGCTTTAGTGTTTGGCTTGTCAAAAATCCATTCGTCGCGCAATTTGGACCGTTTTTACGTTCGTTACGACTCCCGTCGTAATTAACCGAACAACGCAACCGTACGGCCAAACGAACCGACATCCGAGATATTTTTGAGCACATTTTAAGTTCCCTATACTTTAACTTCATTTTAGAGCCTTGAAATGAGGTCAACGGGGTTCAAACGCATCGAAAATAGCTTAAACGGGCTGCAGGGACCAAAACTGTAATTCTGCCAAAATAGGTGCTTGCGCATCGCAACAAATATTTGTTACGGTGCGCAAGCAGGGGTCAGTTATGCAGAAACTCGTTTTCTCAGCAGTTAACAGCCTTTAACCCCTCCAAAAGGCCAAGGACAAGTGTCAAACTCTTGTGGTGGAGCAATATCAGTTACCACAACATTCCGACAAGTGTACGGGCTAGATCATTCCCTCTTCTCCAAGAAATGATCCTAACGGTGAACCGAAAACTATAAATACCCCACCCCATTTGCTTCAAACTCACAAGAATCTGATCAAAAAGACTCTAAGTTGGAACCATTGTTTCATACCTGAGTTATTTTGATCTAGATTAGAATTCGGGGACCCTTCGTAAGTGTTCCTTCGTTCTTTTATTGCTTTTCGAGTCCGAAAGTCAAACTTTGTTTGACTTTCTGCATTGACCAGTTTATGGTCGATGCGAAGTTCGTTTGAACTTCATAACGTGAGCGTGATCACGATGGTTATAGTCCCTAGTGACTATACCTACTGATTACCACGTTATCTAGGCTCAGTAACGAGCCGTAGTTTCGGTCAGAATACGTATTCTTGCGTATTTTGTAACCAAACTACTCTTAGGTATCGCAACCGTTTGTTGTGATACCAAACCTGTTTTCTAAACTTAGTTAAGCATGTTTTAACATGCTTAGCTCGTCACTTTTAGTTTAGTGCTTATATAGGGTCGTCAGGTAAGCGATCTAAACAATCGCTTATACTTTCGAACCCGACCCGTTTGGTCGATCATTAGGATCCGACCAAGCACATTAGGTGACCATAGTATATAGGGAATAACCTTCCGAGGTTATACCTTATGGTCGCTTCGTTTAAGTAGTTGTATGATAGGTAGTATATATGCCTTAGGTAAATTACCAAAATGCCCTTTTGACGCCAAAATTCATTTTAAGCATATGTAACATAAATTTTGACATCTAAACTGATTTGACAACAATATTAGACATGTTAAGGCATATGTTACTTGTCATAGGACTAGTTAGACGTTCCGAACGCGTTTCACGTGAACGACGCGTTAAAGTAGCATAAGCTACCTGAACGGGTCGTAATGGGTCACAAGCACTTATGTTAGGTTTCATTTAGTATGTAGGCTTTGTTAAACCATATGACACGAGTCTCTACACTCGTTTGGTTTACGAAACCTCATTCAATCCGATCTTCCAACTTAGGTCCGGTTTATTAATGTAGTTACCTATATTAGGTGCCGTTTGATATTCCGCGATCTCTAGCATTGCTTGGTGGTTATCTTAGGACTTCTGAGCAATCTCAAGTGAGTACATAGACCCCTCTTTTACTGTTTTCCAAACTGTTTTGGGGTGAAACACATGTGCCTACTTGTTACTTCCATGCTTTCCTGTTTTCACATCATATACTTCCTATGTTCATTAGTACATTATAGTACATGATTTCATTACATTTTATACTATGTATGTCCATTGTGTGCATACTTAGTACATGGTTCTACATTACATTTCTGCTATGTATGTTAACTGATAGCATGCTAGCACATTGATTTACATGACTTTTCTGCTTTATATGTTAACTTAGCATACTTAGTACATTTCTTATTCATCATATGCTACATTTTGGTATGACATTTGGTTTGTTTAAACTATACTATACATATTCTTTTGATAACCCATTTTTACATGGTTATCCGACTGTCGCAAGGCTTGGATGTATGAATTTTCACAATACCGCATAAATGTCTAATATCAGTATAGCATACATTTACTACACAAAACATAACTTTGATTTAAACCAAGTTTTACTTCAATACTTTGTTTTGTACATTGCACCTATGGTTTAGTTGATACATTTCACTAGCCATACATATCATTTTGGTTACACATTACATGATTTACATTTGACAAATAAACATTTTCAACATTGGTTATACGTTGCATGATTTACATCTTGACATAAACATTTTGGTATATTATTCAATACATTTGACAATTGGTTTAAACATAGACATCTTACATTTGTGGTTTGGTTTGATTAAGTGATTAAGTAACGATGCGTGTGTAATATGATACAAGCATGGTGGATACGCCGCTGGTACTTCCTATATATAAGTGTTTGTATGGTATTACATATCGTAGCGTTATTTGAATCACTTCAATTTGAAACATATAACATTTTATACAAATAACATACCTTTCACAAGACATTGATTTACAAACAACTTATCTTGTACAAACTCATTTTACTTGGTTATTCAGTTAACCATACATTATTCTCTTATTTATACATATCATCTGAACTTATTGTTTTTCAAACGATTTACAAAAACAAAGCAAATTACAAGGTTCATGACTAAACATTTTCTCAAACATAAGTCATGAAACCTATTTTCACAAAACCTATGTATCTCACAGGCATTTTTATGCTGACGTACCTATTTTCACATGTGCTTTCAGGAGCTGTTGCATAAGATGATCAAGATACACATAGGCAGACTTGGGCTTTAGTGACAATAAAAGATGCAAGACTAGTTAATTATGTTGTATTTCCTTGTTTGTTAAGACATTGTAACACTTTTAAATCAATAAAATGAAACTTCAATTGCCATGGATTTGAAACAATTAATTCTGTTACCACACTCCCCGACGTTTCCGCCACGTTTTGTATGTTCTACGTGGTCGGGGTGTGACATTCTTGAATAGAAAACTCAAATGTTACAATTTCCAAAAGTCTTCGTCAATGCTATGAACATAGGCCCAAGTAACCAGCCCAGTCCAATAGCCCAACAAAGTGAATGGCATGATGCGGTCGTGAAATTAGCTTGACCGGATATAAGCAACGAGAGGGAAATGAACAGGGTAATGAAGAATGAACTCGAGTGTGTAACGATCTGATTTCTCATCTCCTTTCTTTCTGTAATTCGTTTCTATTTCCCATCTCATTCTTGTATCCAATTTCTTACGAGTCAATGACACTATGAACCGATTATTTCATAGATCTTGTGTTTGATTGTTTATAGCTTTCATTGAATCACTTCAGTCAATTACATATTTAGTTATTTTCATTAAATCCTTCATCGTCTATTTTTCTCTCTATATATACATGGTTTGTAATACTACAAGTTATACTCAACTCTTTCACTAAACGAATCCCAACTTCACTGTACCTCAATCTTTCAATCAAATAATCAGTTTCTTCCCCGAGAACTTGGTTATGGATTACAACTTAACGATAGGATATCTCTATCTTATGCAAAACCTAACGAATATCAGCACTTCTGATGTTAATGTATCAAAGTTGTTTGATTATATAGAGCCTATATACAAACATGAGCTGGACGACAGTTACAGCGTACCTATGGTAGTGATTGGATTTTATATCGCTGCCGCTTCTCTATGTTGCGTCCTTTTAATGTCAGCTGATTTACTACATGGTTTAAGAAGCAACAAGCTTTGGTTTCCGTGTATGTTGTTTCCTATTAATGCATTTACTCTCGTTGTGATGGCCGTTGCATTGAAGTTACCGGTGGATCTAAGTGGTTCTATGCCTGGTGTTGTGGACCAAGTGGAAAAGCTTGGAAGCATGGCCTTTATGTGCACCATGATAGCTAATTTCTTGCCTTGTTTAGCAACCATGACCAGCAAAGAGCTTTTGGCAAACGTCACAACTTTGGGTGTTATGGTAATCACCTTGGTTATCAATGTTTGCGTTCAAATTAATACGGGTGTTATCGTAAAGAAAGGAAAAGAGGTCGATAGACCTCTTGCAAGTCTCTCTCCCCGTGGAAATGGTCCACGGGAATTATTTGAAGTGGCAAACCAAACCATAGGAAATCTCACTGCTAACACCCAAAAAATGGTGGTAAAGGTCATAGGATCAATTAGCTATGTTACTATAGCCATAATATATGTAATTTTGCTACTCTTGTTGTTGATAATATACGCAAGTTCATCTTTAGCCATTCCAAAAATAAAACATAGGATACAACAAAAGTACCAACAAGCAGCTTCAGAGGACGTTCCGTCAACAGGAAACTTCTTAACCCTCGAGAAGCTACATCAGCAAGTGAGCAAATACTGGATCCCCGGTAGGAAGTGGCAGGCCCCAATTCATGTCAGTTTGCTCTGTGACAACCACTGCTTCTGGGGTAATATGTCTTTTGACCCTCTTCATTCACGCTGTAACTATCATTTTCGCAATAATCAAGGAAGGGGATAGCAAATATGGTTCCAATTATAAGTGGTCAATGATTTTTATTTTCGTAGTACAATCTGTCAGCGTCGTACTAGGTACAGTTGCACCAATTTGTAGATGTGTAGTGTCTAGGCATGTTAAGCTCGTCTTTACAGTAGAGAAATACTGGTATCAAAAGTTACAAGATGTAACAACCCTCGGTAAAACCAACACCCTCATAATATTTTGACACTCTAGTATATTGTAAAAATGTCCCAATATGTCTTATATTACACCCCGTACGTGAACACCGAGCCCGAAATAAGTTATAGTTTATAAAATAAATTAAAAACATAAAATATTGAGTTGAGGCGGGCCGCGTAGACCCGCCCCAACATCTCATGCGGGCGGTATAAGGGCTAAGATCTGACTTCGTTGACTTCATAAGTTGAAACGGGCCGCGTAAGCTTAAGCTTACACTTACACGGGCCGCTAGAGATCAATAAACGCGGAGACATCAGAGGTCGACATCGTGGCAGACCTACACATCGAATCAGCTAAGCTATATGTTCACCAGGGTTGACGCGGGCCGCGTAACCCTGGCCTGTGCTTTACGCGGGCCGCGTGAGAGTCCAATATCAGCCCTATATAAGAGAGCAACGGGTTTTCGTTTTCCGTCGCTCATTCTCTTCTTTCTTAAACGAATTCTGAAGTAGTAGAAGTAATACACGGGTATTATATCCCCCTAATTAGTGAGGTTCTGCTCCGTTGTAAGTATTATAACCCCAGTTTAGTAATAGTTACGCTGCCCGATTGATTTAGGGTTCCGTAACAACTGTCGTGGTTCTGCCCGACGTAGTTGTTGGAATGCCGTCTCGGGGAGGGTATCATTAATAATTTCAAAGGGTTATGATACTAACCAATGTACATTTGTATAAATTATAGATTATACCCAGGAAACCCTTACAAGAAGCCTAAGATAGCAAAGTGAGTTTATCCTCTTTTTGTTAATGTTTTTGGGAATAATTTACAAAACCTTAATGTTTTACAATGTGATTAAGCGGTGATTGAGTCTTTGTAGTTCTTCAATTACTGTCGGTATGTTGGGGTTTTGTATACAAAATGTACTACACTGTGAGTAGTAAGTCAAGGTTGACAGTACGTTACCATTGGACAATGAGTTAGCCAATGTGTAATATGACCCACAAGTCAGTGGATTGATAGTACCAAATGGAGTAATTCTGTAGACATAAACATTGTAATCGTCCTCAATACTGTTTTAATCGATAAAATGTTTCTTGATTAAACTGGGATTCACTCACCAGTATTTCCGACTGACAAATGTTTTTAAAACGCGTTTCAGGTAACCCAATGTGACAGCCAATTAGTAGAAAGCCAGCTGGAGAGCACTAAAGGCTTGGGGATAATGTGGCTATAAAAGTTACCTAATAAACGATGTTTTAAATTCAATAAGATAGGGTTTATCCCTATAAATGTATTGTAATAAGAAACTTGGATTTTATCCATGTGATTATTAATATGAAATATGGTGGTTTTACTCTGATAAACATTTCCTAACTACGGTCCTGATGAAAATTCCGCTACGAGATTAAATAACCTGATACCACCACAACTGAGATCGCGTCCGCCCGTTCCCGGGAATAAGGGATCGGGGGTTGCGACATAAGGTGGTATCAGAGCCTAGCCACTGGTCTGAGCCAAAGAAGTATTCTGCTGACACTTAAAATTCTAAATTTTGTGTTAGGAAATAATAGAAATATATGCATAACTATATTTATTTGTTATGTGTTATTTGACTATATGTTAGTTTACAGTATGAGTGGTCAAGAACCCTCAGACATGAAGCGTCAGTTGTCTGATTCACCTAAGAGTGAAGGTACCTCATCACAGCCTGCCCTTTCGGGGTATTCTACTGATCAGGAAGATGGAATATTTGCCTTTAGAGCTCAATCTGAAGAGCCATTTCCTAATAAGAAACGAGGATGGTTCAGTAAAGAAGCTTTTGCCCGTAGGAAAAGAATGCGAAAATTGCAACAACAAAGAGCCTTAGCAGCTATTAAGCGAGAGACAGATGCCCATACTCAAGATATGCTTAATAGAAGCCTAGCTACTTTTCATATCTTAGCTACAACTGCTGCTGACCCAAGTCTGGAACAATTAGTAGCCCCACAACCACAAAACCCAGATCAACCCATGGAGATAGAAAACCAGGAAAACCAAGTGGAGATGCATGACTTTAATCCAGAAGAAATTCCTAGGATACCTGCACCAAACCCTCTAGACCCAAATTACGACCCCTGGTGGGACGACAATAGGGACTTTGTGCAACGTTATCCTATCCAGGAATATCCACCCATATAGAACATAGAAGCCTATCCAGGTATGGACCCTTTAGATCCCTATTACCAAGATAATTATATTAGGGAAATTTTAGAATATCCTTACCGATTTCAGGCACCTACACCCCCATATCAGGAACCCGCACCCCAGATTCCAAACCCAGTCCGAGAACCTGCACCCCCAATGAGTGAAGAAAACGTCCAAGAACTTAGGACTTTCGGGGAGGAAATTTTAGAAAGCAGTGAGAGAATGCGTCAGGTGGGAGAGCGTCTCGTATGGAAATACGATGAGCGCAATATGGATTTTTGGATAAATCCATATCCATGAATGTGAATGGAGGAAATGGTAGTAGTAATAATAATAAAATATAATAAAAATAAAATAAAATATGTGTGTACGGATGCATATTACTATTAGTGTGATTCTATTTCTGTTGGTATTGTAATTTTATTTCAGTACTAGTGTGTAATAAACGCATAATAGTATATGAAAAGAGTATAGTCGCAATGATCGACGCTTTTGGCAAAAATGCGTGTCATGTGATTAACTATATTAATATGTTATTGTGATATTAATATGAGATAATTGTTTAAAATTCAGATGGCCGACGAAGGAAACCAAGGAAATCTAAATAATGATAACCAGAGTAACATTAACGTGGTTAATGAAAATCCAAGCATCAATAACAATAACAATCAAGTGGATAATAGTGTTATCCAACACATAGTAGCACAAGGAATTATAGATGCAATGCCATTTATTCTTCAAACTGTTAAGGATGCTGATAATAAAAGTAAGCATAACAGTAAGCGACCAAGTGAACCAGAACATAGCGTGAACAATGGAGCTGTACTTCAAATGCCTATTCCCAAAAGAAGAAGAACCATGCCTTATGGTTGTTCTTATAAAGAATTCTGGTCTTGTAAACCAATGGAATTCTCAGGCAACGAAGGGGCCATTGCAACCCTACGCTGGATAGAGAAAACTGAAGCAGTCTTAAGGATAAGCAAGTGTGCTGAAGAAGACAAAATACTGTTTGCTTCTAATCTGTTTAAGAATGCAGCACTAGAATGGTGGAACACTATCCTCCAGACAAGAGGAAGTGATCAAACCTACAATATGGAATGGGAAGAATTTAAGAACAAGGTAGAAAGGAAATTCTGCCCACCCAATGAGAAGGAACAGATAGCAAACAAATTCCTAAACCTTAGGATGACTGGTGTGGATAGTAAGGGATACACTAAAATATTCTTTGAATATGCCAGAATAGTGCCAACTCTTGCTTCACCAGAACCAGTGTTAATTTCCCGTTATATTTGGGGATTAATTGGAGAGATTAGACACATAGTCAAGGGAGCTAGACCTCAAACCATAGAAGAAGCTGTAGAATTAACAAATACCTTGACTGATGAATTAGTTCGTACTAGAGGAGAGGATCAGAGGAGGAACTTAACCCAAAGGCTTACACAAGAATTCCGTTCTGGAAATTACAATCGTAGGAATATGGGTTCTACCTCTGCACCATACTGCAAGGTCTACAAGAAAAAGCACTGGGGAAAATGCTCCAATCTCTGCAATTACTGCAAGATGCTAGGACACAAGGAAGAAAATTGCAAGAGGAAATCCAGTAATGGATTATGCTACAACTGTGGAGAGAAAGGTCATATCAGGCCAAACTGTCCAAAATTGGCCCCAGCTGCAAATAACAAGAATACTAAAAATGCTAGAGCATTTGTTTTGACTGTAGATGAAGCCAAGATGATCCCAGATGTCATTGCTGGTACGTTTTTAGTTAATGATATTTTTGCTAAAGTATTATTTGACTCTGGTGCAAACCAAAGTTTTATTAATACGTCATTTTGCAAAATTTTAAATCAGTCATTAACTAAACTACCACATGAATGCTTAGTAGAGACAGCCAATGGAGAAACCGTTAGAATTTCTGAAATCTTGCAGGGAGTAAGTATAGAAATTTCAAATCAGAAATTTATTGCAAATCTATATCCCATGAATCTGGTAGGATTTGATGTCGTTTTAGGAATGGATTGGTTAATAGCCAATATTTTATGTGATCAAAAGTTAATTCAAGTAAATTCACCAAAAGGTAAAATGATCACAATTAAAGGAGATAAACCTTCTAGGTCTACTAAATTTATCTCTGTGATGAAAACTGCAAGTTGTATAAGAAAATGATCTATATATAGTGTATTTGATTTCCATAATCACTAACACTAAAGGAAAGGATTTAAAAGATATTCCAGTAGTATCTCAATTTTCAGATGTCTTTCCAGAAGAATTACCAGGACTACCTTCAGACAGGGACGTTGAATTCAGGATTCATCTAGTACCCGAAACAGCACCAATTGCCAAAGCACCTTATCGGTTGGCACCTGCAGAAATGCAAGAATTGAAGAAACAATTAGATGAATTGTTGGAGAAAGGATTCATACAACCAAGTTCGTCGCCATGGGGAGCACCGATACTGTTTGTTAAAAAGAAGGACGGATCAATGCGTATGTGCATTTATTACCGTGAATTAAACAAGGTTACGATTAAGAATCGGTATCCATTACCGAGAATCGATGATCTGTTTGATCAACTGCAAGGAGCTTGATTTTTCTCTAAAATCGATTTAAGGTCAGGATATCATCAATTAAAGGTACAGGAAGAGGACATTCCTAAAACCGCTTTCAGAACAAGGTATGGCCATTACGAATTTACTGTCATGCCATTTGGTTTAACCAATGCCCCAGCTGCATTTATGGATATGATGAACCGAATATGTAAGCCATATTTGGATAAATTCATAATTGTCTTCATAGATGATATTCTAATTTATTCTAAGAATAAAGAGGATCATGTAAAGCATTTGCACGCACTTTTAAGTTTGTTAAGAAAGGAAAAGCTTTATGCTAAATTCAATAAGTGCGAATTTTGGTTAGAACAGGTACAATTCCTTGGACACCTAGTCAATCATGAAGGAATTCATGTAGATCCAACAAAGATTGAGGTAATTACTAAATGGAAAACCCCTGAGTCACCAACAGAGGTTAGAAGTTTCTTAGGATTGGCCGGTTATTATAGAAGATTTATTCAAGATTTTTCTAGAATAGTCATTCCCTTAACTAAGTTAACCTGTAAATCCGTTAAGTTTGAATGGGGAGTAAAACAAGAAGAAGCATTTAGAATCCTTAAGCAAAGATTACCCATACACCTATATTAGCATTACCAGAAGGAACTGAAGACTTTGTAGTCTACTGTGATGCTTCTAAATTAGGTTATGGATGTGTGTTGATGCAACGCCAAAAGGTTATAGCCTATGCATCTAGACAACTTAAGAATCATGAAGAGAATTATTCAACCCATGATTTAGAATTAGGAGCTATAATTTTTGCTCTTAAAATTTGGAGACATTACCTTTATGGTAGTAAGTTTACTGTATTCACCGATCATAAGAGTCTAAGGTATGTTTTCAAGCAAAAAGAACTGAATATGAGGCAAAGACGCTGGATGGAATTTCTTAGTGACTATGATTGTGATAACCAGTATCATGAAGGAAAAGCAAATGTAGTGGCAGATGCTTTAAGCCGAAAGTATCATGAAAAGCCAAGAAGAGTACGTTCTCTTAAATTAAATCTGCAAGTAGATTTAAATGATCAAATAAGAGAAGCACAAAAGTCAGTAATCAAGGATGATTCTGAAAAATTAAAAGGTATGTTGAAAGAATTAAAACAAGGAACAGATGGAATTTGGAGATTCCATGAAAAGGGAATGTGGATACCTAAATTAGGAAACCTACGTCATCGTATATTAGAAGAAGCCCATAAATCTAAGTATACGATGCATCCAGGAAGTAATAAAATGTACCAGGATTTAAGAAAAAATTTCTGGTGGATAGGAATGAAGAAAGACATAGCAGCCTATGTTTCTAAATGTTTAACTTGTTCACAAGTTAAGGCTGAACATCAGAAACCCTCAGGTTTGTTACAGCAATTAGAAATGCCAGCTTGGAAATGGGAATTAATAACCATGGATTTTGTTACTAAATAACCCAAAACAAGAAAAGGAAATGATACAATCTGGGTGATTGTAGATAGGCTAACTAAGTCAGCTCATTTTCTACCAATGAAGGAAACAATTAGTATGGAACAATTATCTAAATTGTATGTAAATGAAATTGTTTCTTTACATGGCATTCCTTTATCAATTGTTTCTGATAGAGATAGTCGATTTACATCTCATTTTTGGTCAAGTTTCCAAAAGGCAATGGGAACCAAGTTAAAGTTAAGCACAACTTATCATCCACAAACGGATGGACAAAGCGAAAGAACAATTCAAACAATGGAGGACATGCTTAGAGCTTGTGTAATTGATTTTGGAGGTAATTGAGACGATCATTTACCTTTAATAGAATTTTCGTACAATAATAGTTATCACACAAGTATCAATGCTGCACCATTTGAAGCACTTTATGGAAGAAAGTGTCGAACCCCAGTTTGTTGGGCAAAAATTGGAGAAAAGCAACTATCTGGACCTGAGATAGTACAAGAAACAACTGACAAGATAATTCAAGTCAAGGAACTACTGAAAGCAGCACGTGATCGACAAAAGAGTTATGCCAATAACCGACGCAAGCCATTGGAGTTTCAAGTAGGAGATAAAGTATTGTTAAAAGTCTCTCCTTGGAAAGGAGTGGTAAGATTCATCAAAAGAGGAAAGCTAAGTCCCAGGTATTGTCACACCCCGACCACGTAGAACATACAAAACGTGGCGGAAATGTCGGGGAGTGTTGTAACAGAATTAATTGTTTCAAATCCATGGCAATTGAAGTTTCGTTTTATTGATTAAAAGTGTTACAATGTCTTAACAAACAAAGGAATACAACATAATTAACTAGTCTTGCATCTTTTATTGTCACTAAAGCCCAAGTCTGCCTATGTGTATCTTGATCATCTTATGCAACAGCTCCTGAAAAACACATGTGAAAATAGGTACGTCAGCATAAAAATGCCTGTGAGATACATAGGTTTTGTGAAAATAGGTTTCATGACTTATGTTTGAGAAAATGTTTAGTCATGAACCTTGTAATTTGCTTTGTTTTGTAAATCATTTGAAAAACAATGAGTTCAGATGATATGTATAAATAAGTGAATAATGCATGGTTAAATGAATAACCAAGTAAAATGAGTTTGTAAAAGATAAGTTGTTTTGTAAAACAATGTCTTATAAAAAGTATGTTATTTGTATAAAATGTTATATGTATCAAACTGAAATGATTCAAATAACGCTACAATATGTAATACCATACAAACACTTATATATAGGAAGTACCAGCGGCGTATCCACCATGCTTGTATCATATTACACACGCATCGTTACTTAATCATTTAATCAAACCAAACCACCAAAGTAATGTTTAACAATAGTAGAAATGTTTATGTATGGTCAAATACGGTTCACACGGTTCGCAGATACAAACGGTTCACAGATACAAACGGTTCACAGATATAAACGGTTCACATATACAAACGGTTCACAGATATAAACGGTTCACAGATACAAACGGTTCACAGATATCAACGGTTCACAGATACAAACGGTTCACAGATATCAACGGATCACAGATACAAACGGTTCACAGATATCAACGGATCACATAGTCAAATGATTACAACGGTTCACATAGTCAAATGTTTACAACGGTTCAATATGTAGTATAATGTGTTCATATGCTGGATAAGCATATGCAACAGAAAAGTAATGTAAAACAATGTACTAAGTATGCACATAATGGACATACATAGCATAAAATGTATTGAAATCATGTACTATAATGTACTAACGAACATAGCAGGTATATGATGTGAAAACGGGAAAGCATGAATGTAACAAGTAGGCACATGTGTTCCACCCCAAAACAGTTTGGAAAACAGTAAAAGAGGGGTCTATGTACTCACTTGAGATTGCTCAGAAGTCCTTGAGTAACAACCAAACAATGCTAGAGATCGCGGATATCAAACGACACCTAATATAGGTAACTATGTTAATTAACCGGACCTAGATCGGAAGATCGGATAGCATGAGGGTTTGTAAACCAAACGAGTGTGGAGACTCGCGTGATATGGTTTAACAAAGCCTACATACTAAATGAAACCTAACCTGAGTGCTTTCGACCCATTACGACCCGTTTAGGTAGCTTATGCTACTTTAACGCGTCGTTCGCGTGAAACGCGTTCGGAACGCCTAACTAGTCCTATGACAAGTGTTATATGCCTAAACATGTTACATAATCAGTTATGTGACAAAAGTTTAGGTTACATATGCTTAATTACCAATTATACATGAAAAGGGTATTCTGGTAATTTACCTAAGGCATATAAACTACCTATCATACAACTACTTAAACGATGTGACCATAGGGTATAACCTCGGAAGGTTATTCCCTACCTACTATGGTCACCTAATGTGTTTGGTCGGATCCTAATGATCGACCAAATGGGTCGGGTTCGAGGCATAAGCGATTTATCAGATCGCTTACCCTACGACCCTAGACAACGTGGTAATCAGTAGGCATAGTCCCAAGGGACTATGACCATCGTGATTACAATCACGTTGCGAAGTTCTAACGAACTTCGCATTGACCATTACTGGTCAACGCTGAAAGTCAAACAAAGTTTGACTTTCTGACTCGAAAAGCAGTAAAATAAGGAAAAGAACGAAAGAATACTTACGAAGGGTCCCCGAATGCTAATCCCGATTCAAGAATCTCAGGTATGAAACAATGGTTTCAACTTAGAGGTTCTCAAATCAGAATTCTAGTGATTTTAGCAATGGGGGGTATGGGGTATTTATAGGAATACCCGAACCGTTAAGATCGTTTCATGGAAAACGTGCCTTAATCCCATCCGTACATGTGTTGCAAAGTTATGGTGTTTAGGTGCTTAAATTCCATCCATACATGTGTTGCAAAGTTATGGTGTTTAGGTGCTTAAATTCCATCCATACATGTGTTGCAAAGTTATGGAGCCTAAATTCCATCCTTATCCGCTGACTAAGCAAGTTTAGAATGTGTGGTTGTGAATTAAACAACGGCTAATACATCGAATCTGGTCCCGAAAGCGAAAAACTGAGTTTCTGCATGTTTTCTGCCCAGAATAGGCAGTCGCGTAGCGCGACTGGTAAAGCCTATAGGGCTCGCGCTACGCTAGCATGTCCCAGCTTCAGAAAAGTTTCAAAATTGACAGTTTTGGTCCCTGTGGTGTTTTAAGGCCTTTTTCGATGCGTTTGAACCCCGTTAACCTCATTTCAAGGCTCTAAAATGAAGTTAAAGTATAGGGAACTCAAAACATGCTCAAAAATATCTCGGATGTTGGTTCGTTTGGTCGTACGAACGCGATGTTCGCTTAATTACGACGGAATGCGCACAAGCGCGAAAAACGATCCAAATGACGTGACGAATGGATTTTTCTTATGGCGAACACTAAAATAAAATATTTTAGTGCTTACATAAATTTTTGGATGTCCGGATGTATTCAGAACGTAAGTTATGCGCGAAAATGCAAACTTGTGCACTTTTTGACACTTTTAGTCCCTGAATGACCCAAAAGTTTATTTTAGCACACCAAACCCCTCAAAGCCTATTTCTAAGCTATGTAGAGGATATTTATGGTATGTTTAACTTATGGTCATGTTCCGGAAGGTCTGTTACAGTTCAAATTGGCATACTTTCGCAGTTTGTCAAATTTAGTCCCTGTAAGCGATTAAACTTTGATTTCACCACACCAAACCTTCCAAAACTTATATCTAAGTTATGTAAAGGTTATTTAAGGTATGTTAAGCCTATTTCACTATTCCGGAGTGTTCGTTGCATTAAACTGGTTATATTTACGCATCAGTGCGTGTATAACCTTCCAGAAAGCGATTTAGAGCTTGAAATCGAACATGAGTTGATATGTGCAAAAGATACACATATTTATACAAGTCCAAAGTATGAAATACATTATTTCATTGGTTTGGCATTTGTTTGATGGTTGAAATGACACAGGTGTTACAGTCTCCCCTACTTTAGGAAATTTCGTCCCGAAATTAATTCGTAGGAGTCTATTTGTGACTTTGTGTCAGATAACCACCAGAGATATGTAAAGCATAATCCTGTCATTTCCTTAACGGACATTCTTCAGAACGAAAATGAATAAACGGAGTCAATTTCCTCAACGAGTATTCTTCAGAAGCGGAAATGAAGGAATAAACAAACGGGGATTCATTTCCTTAACGGAAAATCTTCAGAAACGAAAATGAACAAACGGAGTCATTTTCAACAGATGCTTCCTCGGAAACGGAAATGAAAATGATAGACAAACGAATATTCATTTCCTCAACGGACAATTCTTCAGAAACGAAAATGAACAACAGAGTCATTTTCAACGGTTGCTTCCTCAGAAACGGAAATGAAAATGATAGACAAACGGATGTTCATTTCCTCAACGGATAATCTTTAGAAACGAAAATGAACTAACGGAGTCATTTTCAACGGTTGTTTCCTCAGGTTCGGAAATGAAGATGATAGACAAACGGATGTTCATTTCCTCAACGGATAATTCTTCAGAAACGAAAATGAACAACAGAGTCATTTTCAACGGTTGCTTCCTCAGAAACGGAAATGAAAATGATAGACAAACGGATGTTCATTTCCTCAACGGATAATTCTTCAGAAACGAAAATGAACAACAGAGTCATTTTCAACGGTTGCTTCCTCAGAAACGGAAATGAAAATGATAGACAAACGGATGTTCATTTCCTCAACGGACAATCTTCAGAAACGAAAATGAACAAACGGAGTCATTTTCAACGGTTGTTTCCTCAGGTTCGGAAATGAAGGGATTAAACAACGGATATTCATTTCCTCAACGGATAATCTTCAGAAACGAAAATGAACTAACGGAGTCATTTTTCAACAGTTGTTTCCTCAGGTTCGGAAATGAGGGATTAAACAACGGATATTCATTTCCTCAACGGATAATCTTCAGAAACGAAAATGAACTAACGGAGTCATTTTTCAACGGTTGTTTCCTCAGGTTCGGAAATGAAGGATTAAACAACGGATATTCATTTCCTCAACGGATAATCTTCAGAAACGAAAATGAACTGACGGAGTCATTTTTCAACAGTTGTTTCCTCAGGTTCGGAAATGAAGGATTAAACAACGGATATTCATTTCCTCAACGGATAATCTTCAGAAACGAAAATGAACTGACGGAGTCATTTTTCAACGGTTGTTTCCTCGGGTTCGGAAATGAAGGATTAAATAAACGGATGTTCATTTCCCTTGACGGATACTCTTCAGAACGAAAATGCACAAACAGAGTCATTTTCCTCAACGGGTATTCTTCAGAATTGGAAATGAAGGATAAACGGATATTCATTTCCCTTGATGGATACTCTTCAGAACGAAAATGCACAAACAGAGTCATTTTCCTCAACGGGTATTCTTCAGATTTGGAAATGAAGGATAAACGGATATTCATTTCCTCAACGGATATTCTTCAGAAGTGAAAAATGAATAGCTAGTTCATTTTTCCTCAACGGATACTTCATCAGAATTGGAAATGAATAGGGTTAACTTCTAGGTACATGACAAAGCTCGCTGTGGTTTCTGTGCACTAAATTTCCATAATCATGTATGCATCCATAATTACGTAATTCCTTGCACAGTCCGCACAGTTTGTCTTGTAATGTTCATAAGCACATAATCACATAGTTGTTTAATTGTTATTATCTTGTTATTGATTGCAATTAACTTGGCACCTCGTACCTCGTTTCTCTTGGAAGAAACGGGTACTTAGGATTTTCGTGAAAAACGCAAGAGATCATACAATGGAAGAAATTTGGGAGTAGTCTGTTCTTCAAGGAATGCGGTTCCTTGATTGTCGGTATTGTAGGGGATATGTTGTTTATACATACAATCACATAAATACATTGCAATGTACAACAAAAGATTTATTTATAAACAACGATAACAACTGTTTCTTGGATCGTGACAACAAAAGAAAATAATACATAAGACGTAATTATTTCTAAACGATGTTGTCTTCTGGTTGATCATATGCTCATCCCTGCGCTGGATTTGCATTTGCAAGCCTTGGGCAATTCCTACGAAAATGGCCCATCTCGCCACAGTTGTAGCAAGATCCCGGTGGAAAACGAGCTTGAGAAGGATAGTTGCCAGCTTGATTTGGTGCAGCTGCGGTTGGGCAAACCCTAGCTGTATGACCTATAAGTCCGCAAACTTGGCATGTGCGGCACTTCACCCCAGCATGATGATGTAGGCCACATTGGTTGCACAAGGGTGCATTTCCGTTGTAGGGTTGAGCTGGTTGGTTGAGAACGGCTTGATCATTGTGAGCGACCACAGCGTAGTTCTGAGAAGCCTTTCGCTTCTTTGACCTCTTAGGGGATCCAGTCTGTTCATCCATGATCTTTGATTCCTCGATTGGTTTCGATTCTTCGACCGGCTTCTTGTCACCTTTTCGGAAAAGTTTACCTTTCCTGATCTTTGATTCAGTTAAGGTTGCAGATAGCTCAATGGCCTGTCTAACTGTTGTAGGGTTGCTACCAGTCAAAATGTCTTGTATTGAGTCAGGGAGGCCATCAATGTACTTTTCAATCGCCTTATCCAAAGGCGTGACCATGTTTGGGCATAACAGACTTAACTCTTCATAACGGTCCGTGTAGGCTCGATGCTCACCGCTGTCTTGCTCAAGATTGTCGAATTCCCTTTCCAAAGCCATGATCTCGTGTCTAGGACAGAATTCCTTCATCATAAGGGCTCTAAGTTCAGCCCATGTCTGTGCTAGAGCAACTTCTGCACCACGATCTCTCATAACACCGTTCCACCACGTAAGGGCTCTCTTCTGGAACACACTCGAAGCAAACTCGACCTTGCGATTGTCAGGACACTGCACGTGGCGGAAAGTATTCTCGATGCTCTCGAACCATTGAAGAAGCCCAGTCGCTCCATCAGAACCACTAAACTTGAGTGGTTTCGCCGAGTTAAAACTCTTGAAATTGCATGGACCATTGTTGTTGTTGTTGGCTTGATTCCATTGAGCAAAGAGGTTTGGGAATTGAGCAGCCATTTGCTGCGCAATTATTTCTGCCAGCTCGGCAGTCGCTATCTGGTTTTCGCGTCGAGGAGGCATTCTAAAAGAGGAACATGAAAGGAAACGAGTGAGAGAATTAGACGAAAAGAATGAGATGAAACAAATTTGATGAAAGCAATGGATAGTGGTCATTTGTTTGTTACTACAAAGCAACAAACGACCTCGGTGAAAAATCAAAGTAAATAGGTCAAAAATAATGTATCGCGAAGACATGCTCGCCTATAAGTGAACACTCATCCCAAGAATTCCCAGGTAAGCACAACTGGTCTCGCGTCTGGTTGAGATGTATACGAAGTGCTTGCCTAGACAGAAAACTCAGAATACAGGCATTCACCCTTCCAGTTTGCACGTGTTCACATTATTTAAAACCCAAAACCTTGACGAGATTTTGAAAATTCAAAGGGGTTCAAAACCATATAACAGAGGGTTCAAAACCTTACAATAGAGGGTTCAAAACCTTGTAATCAATCATCCTAGAACAGATGATTAGTTTTCAAAGCGGTTTTGAAATTTATGTTCTTGTTGTGGTCGTCGCCTAAGGATAGGTGACAGTATTGTTTTATGACTAAACGCAAGTAAACTCACGTTAGGGTCCTAAGAAGGTTATAGACTAGGTCAAAGCATTACTAATAACCTAATTCCCTATAACCATTGGCTCTGATACCATCTTTTCTGTCACACCCCGACCACGTAGAACATACAAAACGTGGCGGAAATGTCGGGGAGTGTTGTAACAGAATTAATTGTTTCAAATCCATGGCAATTGAAGTTTCGTTTTATTGATTAAAAGTGTTACAATGTCTTAACAAACAAAGGAATACAACATAATTAACTAGTCTTGCATCTTTTATTGTCACTAAAGCCCAAGTCTGCCTATGTGTATCTTGATCATCTTATGCAACAGCTCCTGAAAAACACATGTGAAAATAGGTACGTCAGCATAAAAATGCCTGTGAGATACATAGGTTTTGTGAAAATAGGTTTCATGACTTATGTTTGAGAAAATGTTTAGTCATGAACCTTGTAATTTGCTTTGTTTTGTAAATCATTTGAAAAACAATGAGTTCAGATAATATGTATAAATAAGTGAATAATGCATGGTTAAATGAATAACCAAGTAAAATGAGTTTGTAAAAGATAAGTTGTTTTGTAAAACAATGTCTTGTAAAAAGTATGTTATTTGTATAAAATGTTATATGTATCAAACTGAAATGATTCAAATAACGCTACAATATGTAATACCATACAAACACTTATATATAGGAAGTACCAGCGGCGTATCCACCATGCTTGTATCATATTACACACGCATCGTTACTTAATCATTTAATCAAACCAAACCACCAAAGTAATGTTTAACAATAGTAGAAATGTTTATGTATGGTCAAATACGGTTCACACGGTTCGCAGATACAAACGGTTCACAGATACAAACGGTTCACAGATATAAACGGTTCACATATACAAACGGTTCACAGATATAAACGGTTCACAGATACAAACGGTTCACAGATATCAACGGTTCACAGATACAAACGGTTCACAGATATCAACGGATCACAGATACAAACGGTTCACAGATATCAACGGATCACATAGTCAAATGATTACAACGGTTCACATAGTCAAATGTTTACAACGGTTCAATATGTAGTATAATGTGTTCATATGCTGGATAAGCATATGCAACAGAAAAGTAATGTAAAACAATGTACTAAGTATGCACATAATGGACATACATAGCATAAAATGTATTGAAATCATGTACTATAATGTACTAACGAACATAGCAGGTATATGATGTGAAAACGGGAAAGCATGAATGTAACAAGTAGGCACATGTGTTCCACCCCAAAACAGTTTGGAAAACAGTAAAAGAGGGGTCTATGTACTCACTTGAGATTGCTCAGAAGTCCTTGAGTAACAACCAAACAATGCTAGAGATCGCGGATATCAAACGACACCTAATATAGGTAACTATGTTAATTAACCGGACCTAGATCGGAAGATCGGATAGCATGAGGGTTTGTAAACCAAACGAGTGTGGAGACTCGCGTGATATGGTTTAACAAAGCCTACATACTAAATGAAACCTAACCTGAGTGCTTTCGACCCATTACGACCCGTTTAGGTAGCTTATGCTACTTTAACGCGTCGTTCGCGTGAAACGCGTTCGGAACGCCTAACTAGTCCTATGACAAGTGTTATATGCCTAAACATGTTACATAATCAGTTATGTGACAAAAGTTTAGGTTACATATGCTTAATTACCAATTATACATGAAAAGGGTATTCTGGTAATTTACCTAAGGCATATAAACTACCTATCATACAACTACTTAAACGATGTGACCATAGGGTATAACCTCGGAAGGTTATTCCCTACCTACTATGGTCACCTAATGTGTTTGGTCGGATCCTAATGATCGACCAAATGGGTCGGGTTCGAGGCATAAGCGATTTATCAGATCGCTTACCCTACGACCCTAGACAACGTGGTAATCAGTAGGCATAGTCCCAAGGGACTATGACCATCGTGATTACAATCACGTTGCGAAGTTCTAACGAACTTCGCATTGACCATTACTGGTCAACGCTGAAAGTCAAACAAAGTTTGACTTTCTGACTCGAAAAGCAGTAAAATAAGGAAAAGAACGAAAGAATACTTACGAAGGGTCCCCGAATGCTAATCCCGATTCAAGAATCTCAGGTATGAAACAATGGTTTCAACTTAGAGGTTCTCAAATCAGAATTCTAGTGATTTTAGCAATGGGGGGTATGGGGTATTTATAGGAATACCCGAACCGTTAAGATCGTTTCATGGAAAACGTGCCTTAATCCCATCCGTACATGTGTTGCAAAGTTATGGTGTTTAGGTGCTTAAATTCCATCCATACATGTGTTGCAAAGTTATGGTGTTTAGGTGCTTAAATTCCATCCATACATGTGTTGCAAAGTTATGGAGCCTAAATTCCATCCTTATCCGCTGACTAAGCAAGTTTAGAATGTGTGGTTGTGAATTAAACAACGGCTAATACATCGAATCTGGTCCCGAAAGCGAAAAACTGAGTTTCTGCATGTTTTCTGCCCAGAATAGGCAGTCGCGTAGCGCGACTGGTAAAGCCTATAGGGCTCGCGCTACGCTAGCATGTCCCAGCTTCAGAAAAGTTTCAAAATTGACAGTTTTGGTCCCTGTGGTGTTTTAAGGCCTTTTTCGATGCGTTTGAACCCCGTTAACCTCATTTCAAGGCTCTAAAATGAAGTTAAAGTATAGGGAACTCAAAACATGCTCAAAAATATCTCGGATGTTGGTTCGTTTGGTCGTACGAACGCGATGTTCGCTTAATTACGACGGAATGCGCACAAGCGCGAAAAACGATCCAAATGACGTGACGAATGGATTTTTCTTATGGCGAACACTAAAATAAAATATTTTAGTGCTTACATAAATTTTTGGATGTCCGGATGTATTCAGAACGTAAGTTATGCGCGAAAATGCAAACTTGTGCACTTTTTGACACTTTTAGTCCCTGAATGACCCAAAAGTTTATTTTAGCACACCAAACCCCTCAAAGCCTATTTCTAAGCTATGTAGAGGATATTTATGGTATGTTTAACTTATGGTCATGTTCCGGAAGGTCTGTTACAGTTCAAATTGGCATACTTTCGCAGTTTGTCAAATTTAGTCCCTGTAAGCGATTAAACTTTGATTTCACCACACCAAACCTTCCAAAACTTATATCTAAGTTATGTAAAGGTTATTTAAGGTATGTTAAGCCTATTTCACTATTCCGGAGTGTTCGTTGCATTAAACTGGTTATATTTACGCATCAGTGCGTGTATAACCTTCCAGAAAGCGATTTAGAGCTTGAAATCGAACATGAGTTGATATGTGCAAAAGATACACATATTTATACAAGTCCAAAGTATGAAATACATTATTTCATTGGTTTGGCATTTGTTTGATGGTTGAAATGACACAGGTGTTACAGGTATGTTGGACCTTTCAAGATTTTTAGAAAAATAGGACCTGTAGCCTATCAGCTACAACTGCCAGAGGAAATGGCAGGAATACATGATGTGTTTCATGTATCAAATCTCAAAAAGTGTTTAGCTGATGAATCATTGATAATGCCTCTTAAGGATATAGAGGTAAATGAACAACTCAAGTTTGTAGAAAAACCTCTACAAATTGAAGATAGGAAAGTCAAGAATCTAAAACACTGGAGACTAGTTCTAGTCAAAGTAAAGTGGGACTCCAAAAGAGGACCAGAGTACACATGGGAGCTTGAATCTGAAATGCAAAGGAAATATCCACATTTGTTCCAGTAGATCTCGAGGACGAGTTCTAAAACAAGGTGGGGAGAATGTAACAACCCTCGGTAAAACCAACACCCTCATAATATTTTGACACTCTAGTATATTGTAAAAATGTCCCAATATGTCTTATATTACACCACGTATGTGAACACCGAGCCCGAAATAAGTTATATTTTATAAAATAAATTAAAAACATAAAATATTGAGTTGAGGCGGGCCGCGTAGACCCACCCCAACATCTCACGCGGGCGGTATAAGGGCTAAGATCTGACTTCGTTGACTTCTTAAGTTGAAACGGGCCGTGTAAGCTTAAGCTTACACTTACGCGGGCCGCTAGAGATCAATAAACGCGGAGACATCAGAGGTCGACACGTGTCGACATCGTGGCGGACCTACACATCGAATCAGCTAAGCTATATGTTGACCAGGGTTGACACGGGCCGCGTAACCCTGGACTGTGCTTTACGCGGGCTGCGTGAGAGTCCAATATCAGCCCTATATAAGAGAGCAACGGGTTTTCGTTTTCCGTCGCTCATTCTCTTATTTCTTAAACGAATTCTGAAGTAGTAGAAGTAATACACGGGTATTATATCCCCCTAATTAGCGAGGTTCTGCTCCGTTGTAAGTATTATAACCCCAGTTTAGTAATAGTTACGCTGCCCGATTGATTTAGGGTTCCGTAACAACTGTCGTGGTTCTGCCCGACGTAGTTGTTGGAATGCCGTCTCGGGGAGGGTATCATTAATAATTTCAAAGGGTTATGATACTAACCAATGTACATTTGTATAAATTATAGATTATACCCATGAAACCCTTACAAGAAGCCTAAGATAGCAAAGTGAGTTTATCCTCTTTTTGTTAATGTTTTTGGGAATAATTTACAAAACCTTAATGTTTTACAATGTGATTAAGCGGTGATTGAGTCTTTGTAGTTCTTCAATTACTGCCGGTATGTTGGGGTTTGTATACAAAATGTACTACACTGTGAGTAGTAAGTCAAGGTTGACAGTACGTTACCATTGGACAATGAGTTAGCCAATGTGTAATATGACCCACAAGTCAGTGGATTGATAGTACCAAATGGAGTAATTGTGTAGACATAAACATTGTAATCGTCCTCAATACTGTTTTAATCGATAAAATGTTTCTTGATTAAACTAGGATTCACTCACCAGTATTTCCGACTGACAAATGTTTTTAAAAACGCGTTTCAGGTAACCCAATGTGACAGCTAATTAGTAGAAAGCCAGCTGGAGAGCACTAAAGGCTTGGGGATAATGTGGCTATAAAAGTTACCTAATAAACGATGTTTTAAATTCAATAAGATAGGGTTTATCCCTATAAATGTATTGTAATAAGAAACTTTGATTTTATCCATGTGATTATTAATATGAAATATGGTGGTTTTACTCTTATAAACATTTCCTAACTACGGTCCTGATGAAAATTCCGCTGCGAGATTAAATAACCTGTTACCACCACAACTGAGATCGCGTCCGCCCGTTCCCGGGAATAAGGGATCGGGGGTTGCGACACAAGACTGGAACAATTCCATGATTTCTTATCATGGTACAATGTCTTGTATTTCACTCCGATTTTGTAGCCACCAACTCAAGGTGGTCATCAAGATTTTGAAAAATCTGATTCTCAGATTCTGTATAGTACTTTAGATTATAGTTGTGGTACTATGCAAGATAACAACGTTGTAGCGTTTGTTCTAGATGTGGTGTATGTGTCAAAGGGAACACAGACTGGGAACTTGGAAGAACGCAAATATGTTGTGCAACTTGAAAATGAAGACGGGCTTGCTGATAAAACACTGCAAGGTCTTCGAAAGTCTTTTGACCGATTGATTGTAAATAGCGAAAAGAAGCATCCTGAAAATCTCATGAAGCTAATTACTGAAAAATCAACAAATGGTTTTCAAGGAGTTAGGAGGTATGACAACAAAGTTTATCAAGATTGCTGGAGCTTACCGGTGGTAACGCTAACAACCATTGCCGTTACTCTTCCTAACATCAAAAAGGCAGAAGTTAAAAGCTTGTTGAAAAGTGTGAGGGAAGGTCTTAAATATGTCACACTTGTGGAAGAAAACTTCAATGCTACTGATGAAAGCATTCAAAATGCGGCTGCAAGGATGTGGGAAGACGTTGATCTCCGCCACAAATGGTTAGGAATCAGGATGAAAGATATTGCTTCTCAAGTGAATACAACTACTTCTCAAGTAGATACAATAATGCAAGTTGTTAACTTGTTCTTGGATGAAGCTATAATCAAGATCAAGAAAGGGTTGGGAAGTCAAGATGATGAACGTGAATTCATGTCTATTTGTATGTATTAGCAATTATCTTGTAACTATAGTAAATTGCATAATCATAGGAATGTTTGTTGTACAGATTAATTAGTTTCCTTTCCTATCGCCAATCTGTGACAACTGGCCCAAACCGGTAATTTCCGTACACATTAATTATTGCTTAATGACTGCAATTATGAGTTTAAGTGTCAGCAATGTCTGAACACATGATTAAACAAGTGAATTCATGCGTGTTGTATACTACAAAATATTGCTTTATGCATAAACGATAGCGTTGCGTCAAATATACTAGTAAACTCACCGGTAAGACACGCTGTGTCAACGGAACTGCAGAAAGCAGCCAGACAATAAAATTGGAGCCTAGGTGTAGGTCCGACAACAAGAATGCATTAAAACCCAAGAGTACATACAAGGGTTAATATATATGCAATGCGAAAGCAAATATAAGCACTAAAAAGCACCCGAAACGCACTTTAAGTGCATAATTTATATAATTCAGCAATAAATCAGCATTTAGACATATAAATATTATGCAGAAATGTCGTTTTATTATCCAGAATATTTCCCTAAATGTTGGGAATTGAAAGAGTACAAGAAAGGTACTTAAACGACACTAAAAAGTGTAAGTTAGCGCTTTAACGAATCGGTATGTAACCGAACAACCGGACTATACCCGGAACATGAAAATATTATTATTTTCATTATGAATCTTTTTCTGAGCTAGTTAGGGTCCCTGGTTACCCTAACACCCGCTAAAACACGCTATACATTAGTAACGGGGTTAAACACTTAACTTAACTTAGTTTAACCTAACTAATACTTGGAACCGAACTAGACCCACCCCTTTTCTCTAACCGGCCCCAAACTAAGGGGGACACCCTTAGATTACTTTTGATTATTTTAATCACTTGGTCTAATATCTAAGTGGCATATTTTCCATTGGTTAATAACACAAAAATTTGTCTATAAGATCCAACTTAGACATATGAGTTCTTTCACACACAAACTCAACAACCAAACTCCCTCCCTCTCTCTAGAAAGCTCACGGCCAAGCATCCCCTATATCACACATCATTTTCGATTTTGCTTCAAGCCATTCCAATCACTTGCAAGTGTTAAGGGTCACGTATTAGGAGCCTTGGAGCAAACGGAACGCGAAGGACCTCTCCACTTTGCTTTTATCCACCCGTTTTTCGTCTAGAATCTTCCCTAGCCTTGAGCTAGAGGTATAACACTTAAAACTCATATTTGAACTTATCTAAAGTGGTTAAAAGGATTTGTGTTGGTTAAATCTCGTTAAAATGCGAAAAGATGCACAAAAGTCTACTAAAAGCATGAAAAATGGTGGTTAATAGCACATAAGTTGTGTAAAAGTTGTAGTATTTGAAATATATGGTTATCTAGACCCGATCTATGATGTGGTAGCGCGGATCATCGTTTAACCCGGTTTGGTAAGATCATGGATCTTAACATAAAGCTATTTTAGAAGTAATAAGGGTTAAAAGGTGAAACCCTACCACACATAAACCATGAACTTATGTAAAAATGTTTTAACTTGTACAAAAGTGTTTAAAACTAGTAGATCTACGTATCTACAAGCGGTATTTTCAAAGGACCAAGTGTCCAAGAAATCACATGTTCTAAACCGGATCTTACACAAACAAAAGTGGTTTTTGTGGACAAACAAGTGTATGGATACTTGTGTAACAAAAGCTTTAACAAAGAAATAATTTTCGTAAAAACCGACTAGAAGTTGTAAAACTTCATAATCTTTAAAAATAAAGTTTTTAAGAAATTAAACTTATTTTTAAAGATAACAAGACTCACTAAATGTGCTAGTAAGTTACTACACATTTTTGTAAATATTCAAGTTCATGAAATTAGTGATTATTGTTGACGATTATTGTTGATAATTGTTGTTGATGATTGATGATGATTTACAAGAAAATAAACACACGTTTTGAAAACGTGGGAAACCTCCATTTTTAGGGGAAACTCTGTCAAAATTTTTATAAATTTTGACACTTAGAAAAATATAAGTTTTTGAGAAACTTATTCCCTAAAAATGTGCTTAAAAGTATTACCAAGGTTTCCCTAATTTTTGGTGATAAGAAATGATGATTTCTTCAAGAATAAAAGTGGATATAAGTATGTATATTTTGAGAGAAAAATATATATTATTTTATCACCAATTTTTGTGCTAAGTGTATATAGTATGTGTTATACGTGCTAGTGTATTAAGACTTAAAAATACACTAAATGCTCGTGAGGAGTATAAACTTAAAAATACACATACAACATACAAGATACATAATTCGGGTGCAAAGTGCAAAACACAAAAGACTTATATTTATTTTTGGAGAAAATAATATAAGTAAGATACGTAGTTAAAAATATAGAATATTTTTAACACAAGAAAATATACACAAAAGAGAGTGACTGTACTTGTGCGACGCAAGTCTAGTGACTAACGTTAAGAAAACGCGTATAGGTTACGACGTTAATTAAGCAAATCCGGTGGAGTTTACGACGCTAGGAACGCAAAGTTGTGAGTTCATGCTCCCCCTTTTCTCTTTAACTGTTTTCAGTTTTATAACTTCGGGGGTGAAATACATGTACAAATGTACAATATTTATAAATGGTATGATATAAATACAAGAAGTACACTTGGTGAGAACGAGAACCAAGTGTGACGAAATATAAGAATATGAGAAGCGCACTTGGTGAGAACGAGAACCAAGTATGAGGCGCTATGAGAAATGATAACAAGAAACGCGCTTGGTGAGGACGAGAACCAAGTAGGATGCGTTATGAGAAATAGTGTCACGAATAGGGTACAGAAGCACCATTAATCAACGTATACATTCAGACCGCAGAACAAAAGGTTAGATCTAACGGGTGCCTGGCAGCCACACTCCCGGTCGGGGCGAGAACCGAGGAAGTGCTTTTGTGTCTCAGAATATACCAATTAAATGCCTTAGGTTTGGTGGCTTCCTATGACGTGTCACATGTTAATGGCTTTGCAACCCATTAACAATCTGATAAGTACAGAAACACTGTATTTACATAAAATTCATACCATACAAAAATTGATAAATAACTTGAAGTACGTGGGGTACTCAAGAGGATTGATAAATAACTTGAAGTACGTGGGGTACTCAAGAGGATTGATAAATAACTTGAAGTACGTGGGGTACTCAAGAGGATTGATAAATAACTTGAAGTACGTGGGGTACTCAAGAGGATTGATATATAACTTGAAGTACGTGGGGTACTCAAGAAAAGATTGAATTATACATGGGTACGTGGTGTACACATGAAACTGAATTTATATATGAAAACTTAATTTACTCACAAACTATGTTTTCATACAAAGTATACAAACGTGAAATACAAAACTGCATGAATTCACACCAACATTATGTTGACGTTTTTCCAAAAACTCACATGTATTTCAGGTAACTAGGATGGATGTGCGCGTGGTCTTGCTTATGCTCGTGGATGTCGCTTGTGTTTAACTTTAAATAAAGTTGTAAACTTTTAAGACAATGCTTTATGCGACTTAGCGATGTAAACGCTAACGTATGTTTTCAAATTATGGTATTTGAAGTTATTTTCTTGAGCATGTAGCATGTTTACTCTTCGTATGCAATGAGAACCTTTCATGATCACACCTCGTGCTTCCGCCGTAGAAAGGGGTGTGACAGATTGGTATCAGAGCTGCGATTGTAGTGAACCAGGATTCCTTCTCGAGTCTAGTCTACAATCTCTAGGATCCATTCACGAAAACAATTTGCAAAAAGGTTTTCATTGCATAAAACGTCCCGCGACATCCACTGCCTGAAACTGTATACATGAGTCTAGAAAAGACACTACGAGACTTAGAGTGCACTTGAGTAGCACTTGTCATTGACTAGAGACTACTTGCAATTATGTGTGATAATTAGCATGTACTAGAAGTAGAATGTCACAAGTATATGTGACTTTACCTGAAAGCAATGGCCTACCTGAAGGAAGAAATACGAGGATGAAACGAACTGTGCGGACTGTGCAAGGAGTTACGTAATTATGGATGCATACATAATTATGGAATTTAGTGCACAGGAACCACAGCAAATCTTGTCACGTATAGATTCCCTTAGTGCAAGCCTACTAAGTACTCTGCTAGAGTAATAATTGTTTGATGTCACTACGTGGTATATATACCTGTGAATATATATGATACTACTGGCTAGTGTGACGATATCAAACAAATGCCTAACCCTGCTGTGTTATGTTCTGTCAGAACATGGCACCCAGGAAAGCTGTGAATGCTCGCAATAACGATCAACCTCCTCCTCCCCCACTGCCAAGAACTGCTGAAGAGCTGAACGCTTTGCTAGAGGAAAGGATCTCCGCTGCTATCGCCCAGTACGAGGCGAACCGAACTCAAGACAGTGGAGGACCAAGCAACGCTAGGCGTAATGGGAATGGAGATTCGTCTGGAGGCAATGCAGCCCAAGGTAACCTTAAGACACTGTGCTAAGCATGAGGAAATTTATGAACGGTCTTTGTTTCATCATTTCTTCGATTGCTCACATGTGAATTGGTTGAATCAATTCCAGGCTGCACTTTCAAGCAGTTCCTCGACTGCAAGCCGATGAACTATGATGGCACAGGAGGTGCAGTAGCATTTGTGCGCTGGACGGAGAAGACTGAAGCTACTTTCCGCATGAGCAAGTGTACCGCGGATCAACAAGTCACTTTTGCTACTGGGTTATTCGTCGATGAAGCTCTGACTTGGTGGAACCTGCAAGCCCAAACTTTGGGAGATGACGCCGCTTATAGCCTCACTTGGGTAGAACTGAAGGAAAGGATGAGAGAGAAGTACTGCTCTCGTGCGGAACTCCAAAGGCTGGAAACAGAGTTCTGGCACTTGACTATGGAAGGTGCTGACATCAATGGTTACACTCGAAGGTTCCACGACCTGTCGAGAGTGCTTCCCTACATGGTGACTCCTGAATTTAAGCGTGTGGAACGCTACATTTGGGGATTGGCCTCAGAGTTTCGTGGCATGGTGACGTCGGCCAAACCACAAACAATCACCGAGGCTGTAACTCTGGCTGTCAGCCTGACTGAAGATTGTGTTCGTATGAAGAAGTTGTCATTAAACCCAACAGAGAAGACCGAGATGCATGCTGAGTCGTCCGGTGACAAGAAGAGAAAGCATGCCAGTTTGAACCAAGCAACTCGTAACAACAAGGGTTTCAGCAAGAAGCGTGACGCTAACCCATCTCAGGAGACGAAAACCCACGCAACTAAAGCATACCAAGGCTCCATGCCTAGATGCCAAAAGTGTAAGTACCATCATGATGGAGCTTGTCGCATTCCAAGGTGCGACAAATGTGGTAAATTGGGTCATCAAACAGAAGACTGTTGGGGAAAAGGAAAGAACCGAAATGGAAACGGTGCTGGTAACAAGAATGGTAACGGGAAAGGGCAAGGATGCTTCAAGTGTGGAAGCAATGATCACTTCATGAAGAACTGCCCAGAGAGAAACAACGCTCCGGCTCGAGCATTTGTGATTGGAGCAAGAGACGCACGCGAGGACCCTAACGTGGTCACCGGTACGTTCCTCGTTAACAATCACTTTGCATCCATATTATTCGACACTGGCGCCGATTATAGCTTCATGTCTGTGGAATTTAAACGCATACTCGGAATAGAATCTAGTAGATTAGAAATTCCTTATTCCATAGAACTAGCCAATGGCAAACTTGTTGAATCGGGCGAAGTTGTTAGAGGCTGCACACTAGAACTTGGTGAACGAAGATTTAGCATCGACCTCCTACCTATTCAATTGGGTAGCTTCGATGTAGTAGTCGGAATGGACTGGTTGTCCAAGAACAAAGCTGAAGTTATTTGTCATGAGAAAATCATTCGCATCCCTTTAGCGAATGGTGAAACTCTCATAGTACATGGAGAAAGACGAAACGCGCCTCTACGAATCATCAGTTGTATGAAGGCACAAAAGTGCCTAAGGAAAGGATGTGTTGCTTTCCTAGCACACGTTATAGACAAGAAGGCTGAGGAGCCGAAACTCGAAGACATTCCTGTGGTGAAGGAATTTCCTGATGTGTTCCCTGAAGATCTGGCAGGACTACCTCCGCAACGACAAGTCGAATTCCACATAGACTTGGTTCCAGGAGCCGCTCCTGTAGCCAAGGCTCCATATCGACTTGCGCCATCCGAAATGCAAGAATTATCTACACAACTCCAGGAGTTGTTGGATAAAGGATTCATAAGGCCAAGCTTCTCGCCCTGGGGAGCTCCTGTGTTATTCGTGAAGAAGAAGGATGGAACACTACGGATGTGTATCGATTACAGGGAACTGAACAAGCTCACGATCAAAAATCGGTATCCACTACCGAGGATTGATGACTTATTTGATCAACTGCAAGGATCAAGCTACTATTCCAAGATCGACCTTCGATCTGGATACCATCAGCTGAGAATCCAAGATGAAAGCGTACCAAAGACTGCATTCAGAACACGATATGGGCACTACGAATTTCTTGTGATGCCATTTGGATTGACGAACGCGCCAGCGGTCTTTATGGACCTAATGAACCGCGTATGCAAACCATATCTCGATAAATTCGTGATTGTATTTATCGATGATATCCTGATTTACTCGCGAACGAAAGAAGAGCATGAACAACATCTCAGAACCATCTTGGAGCTACTGAAGAAAGAGAAACTTTATGCAAAGTTCTCCAAATGCGAATTCTGGATTCGCGAAGTACAATTTCTTGGTCACGTTGTGAATGAGAAGGGCATTCATGTAGACCCATCCAAGATTGAAGCGATAAAGAATTGGGAAGCTCCCAAGACCCCAACTGAAGTTCGACAATTTTTGGGCTTAGCGGGCTACTACCGGCGATTCATTGAGAATTTCTCGAAGATAGCTCAACCGCTAACGACCCTTACTCAGAAAGACAAGAAGTACGACTGGGGTCACAAACAAGAAGAAGCCTTCCAGTTACTTAAGAGCAAGCTATGCGATGCACCGATACTATCATTACCCGAAGGCACTGAAGACTTCGTGGTATACTGCGACGCCTCACGACAAGGCTTGGGTTGCGTGCTCATGCAACGCCAAAAAGTCATCGCTTATGCTTCAAGACAACTGAAGGTTCACGAGAGAAATTATACCACTCAAGACCTGGAGCTGGGTGCAGTGGTATTCGCCTTGAAGATTTGGCGACATTATTTATATGGTACTCGATGTACAATCTTCACAGATCACAAAAGCTTGCAACACATATTTGATCAGAAGGAATTGAATATGCGCCAGCGACGTTGGGTCGAGCTGCTGAATGATTATGACTGTGAGATTAAGTACCATCCTGGAAAGGCGAACGTTGTAGCAGACGCGTTGAGCCAAAAAGAAAGGGTTAAGACCCTAAGGGTTCGAGCATTGGAAATGACGATTCGAACGAACCTCACTGCACGCATTCGAGATGCACAACAAGAAGCTCTTAAAGAAGAGAATCGTAAAGCTGAATACCTCCGGGGTGCATTGAAGTACATGGCGCCAAACGAAGAGGGAGCCTTATACTTTAAGAAGCGCATTTGGCTTCCACTCTATGGTGGCCTACGAGAAGTCATCCTTAATGAAGCCCACAAATCGAGATATTCGATCCACCCAGGATCGGACAAAATGTATCAAGACTTGAAGGAGTACTATTGGTGGCCGAGACTCAAAAGCGACGTTGCTGTCTATGTTGGAAAATGCCTAACCTGTGCTAAGGTTAAGGCAGAATATCAGAAACCGTCCGGCCTACTACAACAACCAGAGATTCCCGTGTGGAAGTGGGAACAAATCTCGATGGACTTCATAACAAAATTACCCAGGACCCCGAGAGGGCACGATATGATATGGGTAATAGTTGATCGATTGACGAAGTCTGCGCATTTCCTACCAATCCGAGAGAAGGATAGCACTGGAAAGCTGGCAGAGATATACTTAAGAGAAATTGTGGCACGTCATGGAGTGCCAATCTCAATCATTTCAGACAGAGATGGACGCTTTGTCTCAAGAATCTGGCAATCATTTCAGGAAGCCTTTGGATCTCAGTTAGATCTGAGCACGGCATTCCATCCGCAAACAGACGGCCAGAGCGAACGGACAATACAAACGTTAGAAGATATGCTTCGCGCATGTGTCATGGATCTAGGCGGCAGCTGGGATACTCATCTACCTCTAGTTGAGTTTTCCTACAATAACAGTTATCATACGAGCATAAAAGCCGCGCCGTTCGAAGCTCTGTATGGCCGCAAATGCCGATCGCCCTTATGTTGGGCAGATGCCGGAGATAAACGTATGGTTGGTCCTGAACTTGTACAAGAGACAACCGACAAGATTGCGCAGATCCGAGAGCGCATTAGGGCGGCTCGAGAGCGACAAAAGAGCTACGCGGATCCAAATAGAAAATCGGTAGATTTCAAGGTGGGAGACAAAGTGTTGTTAAAAGTCTCACCATGGAAGGGCGTAGTCAGATTTGGAAAGCGTGGAAAGCTGAATCCACGATATATCGGACCATTCAGAATATTGAGAAGAATTGGTACCGTGGCATACAAGTTGGAGT
>JARYGA010029815.1:0-30586 GCA_030545235.1 Helianthus tuberosus
CCATGTTAGTGCCATGTAACTCACCTCTAATCCACCATCCAAAATCACTATCCTAAGGGTGTCGTCATGACCCAAACCACTAGCCTCTTATTTATTTAATTTATCTTTGTCTAAATTAGAAAAAGGAAATGATTTGTTGAAAAATGGAAAGGAGGACCATGGTTGCCATGGTTTAATCCATGCAAACCATGGTGGATCAATCAAGGGGGTGGTGTAACCTTCCATTCATGTTCCTAGGTGGCAAATCATGTCCTAACCATGACCCCCATACCATATAGCCTTATAGGGTTATATTTTTTGTTATGTTTTGTTGATTGATTAGAGCTTAAGTTTGACTTGATAACTATTTTATTTATGTATAACTATTTTTCAAAAACTTTTTTTTTTTTTTAAAGGAGAATTTCATTAAAAAAAACACCCAAAGCGGTCCTCAAAATAAGGACCCCCGGGCCACAAACAAAGAATTACATCAAATCGAGGGGGTATTTACACCAACTATTCCAATCGACATCCTTCCATCTAGTCCTATTTCGGATCCAAAAGTAAGAAGTCGATTTAACGAATTCCATAACTTCTATAGGACGACGCTTCTTTTTTTCAAAAATACGCCCATTCCTCTCCTTCCACAAAGCCCACATGGTAGTGTAAACAATGCCTCTAATCACGAGTCTAGTGTCCTTCACATCCGATTGTTGCTCCGCTATCTTAATCAGGTCTGACACATCAAACAACACAAGAGGACTAAATCGGCACCAAGCTTTAACGCGGCTCCAAACTTCATGAGCAAACTCGCATCCGGTGAAAAAATGCTCAGCTGTTTCGAGAGCCGAGTGACATAGAACACAGGAGGTTTGTTGCAGCGGCACACCTCGTTTTATGAGCTCCGAAGTTGTGGGAAGACGATTAAGAGCAGCCCTCCATACCATGATTTTACACTTCAATGGGACCCAGCATTTCCAATTAATCGATGCTGCAGTAATGACCAGAGAACTGTTGCAAAAAAGCTTCTTGACAGAGGAGACTGTGAAGATGCCATCACTTTGAGCCTTCCATTTCCATACATCTAGCCCTCCTTTCCACTCCAGCTCGTGAATGTCTTCAAGAAGACCAAATAATTCAGCAACTATTTTTCATAAACTAGCATTACCAATCCATTTTTCAAAAAAAAATGATTGTACTATCCCTTTGCTTAACACACACATATTAACCGAACTATTTACTTACTCATTTCTTCTTCTTCATTGTTGTTCACCGCATCAATTTGTCTCCTCTTCCTCATCTCTTGCATCTCTAGAAAAGGACATGTAATAAAGTTGATGCATGTTTCCCTTCTCTTCGACATCCCCAAATTGGCATATACCCTTTTTTTGGCTTCACGCAACCTTAGTGATAAAGATGATACATTGACCTCATTCTTGTTGCATCCATTTTCGCTTACCCTTTTCGTCGGACCATCGCTCAGCTCCACCAAATGTTGTCGCGCGCCACCCCGCTTCGACTGACCATCTTTGGCCAGCCGCTGTAGCAGCTCGACGCGCCCGGTACACCCGAATCGGGATTTTCGACGTCCCGGTTTCCAACCAGACCAACACTGGGAGCCGCCGCTTGTTCGCCAGTTCTCGTGTCGAGTCATTTTGCCTCCGGATTTGTGGAGTTTATGTTAAGAGTTGATTCGGGAACTTCGGATGTTCGTGAATACTTCAACTAGCGTGACGTTTGTCGTTTCCATCGTGTGTTTTTTTAGTTTTCGTCAAAAAAGTACACAATGTGAAATACCATCTGGTTGTGGAATAATTGTTTAAACCAGTGGCGGATCTTGCCAGTTGAATGTCCCAGGGCCAAAAGCCACGGCCACTAAAAAATTAATTTTGGCGCGATTTTACGGGTCGTTCCGATAGGCAATTCGCCTCGGGTCAGCGGGTCGGGTCGGGTCAGATTCTCGTTTAATAATTCAAATTGTCATTTTCAAACATAACAACGGTTTTTTATAACAAAAGACCTAAAATGTTTATAAAGATGCAAAAGAAAACATGAGTACCTGAAATAGAAATTACAATTCAGCTCGACGACCGTTAAGCTCTTTAAACTCATCAATTACGGAAGACGAATCAAACGTTTCAGCAATATCTCTTTCAATGTAAATCACCAAGTTATTTGCAAGAAATTCATCGGACATTTTATTGCGTAGGCGATTCTTGAATATCTTCATTGCTGAAAAACCTCTCTCTGTTGTTGCGGTAGAAACTGGAAGCGTCAAGATTAGACGAATCACCCTATCAATCAGATAATATGTTTCACGTTTCCGAGTGTCCACAAGAATTTTGCAAAGGCTAGCAACAGTTGATGCACCACTTAGCCTGGGATTCTCTTTCATGTCAATATTAAAAATATCTAATTGACATCTTAAATCAATTCTTTCTTGCTCGGTAAAATCTTCCGGATAATACTTCTCAACAAGTAGACCGATCTGTTCAACATTAATCCCATTAGGGTGATCTTTTGGAACCAAAGAAGCACTCAGACTGAACAACTCTATCACGTGCTCATTGAATCTACTATTCAATTCCTGTAGTTGCTTGTCCAATGTGGAAGTAAACAAATCCACCCGGTAAAAATGTTCAAAAGTGACATGTCCATCTTTTCTACGAGGCCGATATCTAGTAGAAGTATATGGAGCACTCATATCCGGCATCTCTACTTGATGCTTGTCACAAAAAAAAAAGCAACATGTGCAATAATTTACTTAAAAGATGTTAAATAATATAATTAGTTAAATATAATAATATAGAAGTTAAAAAATAAAATTAACCTCTGTAATGAAAGAATCTCATCCATTGTTTCTGAACCTATTTAAACTCTCCTTTGTTGCTGAAACCAACTCCATAGCATTAAGGATATCTTGGGACTTCTTTTGTAGAGCTTTAGAAAGTACATCAGTTTTTCCCATAACTTCCTCTCAATGCACAAGCTTGGTATGTCAACCAACGAACCACATCAATTGAAGCTTTCAACCTTAAACGGTTATTCATTATTTCATCATCATTAAACTTCAAGATCTTTTCTTCAATGTGTTGTTTTTGGTTCAACAGGTTCTCTGTAAATGCCACAGCATTTTTATGATGGTTACTAGCAACATGTTGACGAAATGCACAATGTTTTCCATTAACTCTATTCCAGCAATCAAACCCTTTAACGGTAAATGCATCTTGCCCGTTGTTCAAACTTGACTTATCGTTAAATAAAAAACAATAAAAACAGTAACACTTATGTTCTGTTGGAGAATATTCTAACCAACCAGGGAAAACACCAAACCAAGCGAATTGAAACTTACGCTTATGCTTCGCCGAACCTTTACTTGGATAATTTGTAAGACGTATTTGGTAAGCTCCTAAATTGAGATAAGCTAGTCTTACTTGTTCCCTCAAATTGACAGGATAATCCAAAAGTTGTTTCCGTTTGGCCGGATCTCTTTCTAGTTTGCTAGGTTCCACATCGTTGCTAGTTTGTGGTAGTGGAGATTCAGAAAAAACCGGTTCTTGCTGATTACTCGCTTCCTCTACTTGGCTAGGACCTGTCTCTTTCTGACACTTACTCGCTTCCTCTTCGTTTGCATTACTCTTTCTTTTGAAAAAAGAATCTATTGTCTTTGGATGTCCCATGGTAATTTACAACACCCACAGCTAAGTTACTGAATCAATGAAGCAAAAACCCCAAATCAAATTCAAGCAATGAAGCAAAATTGCAAAAACCCAAATCAAATTGAAGCAATGAAGCAAAACACAAATCAAATTGAAGCAATGAAACAATTCAGATTCCATTTCTATCTAATTCTATCAAATTGAACCAATATTATAATTTACAAACCTCTGATGGTTGAGTTCGAGCAGGCTGCAGGTCTGTGAGTTCGAGTTCCCTGTTCAAATCGCTGGTTCGAGTTCCCTGGCGGCCTGGCCCCTGGCTCGCTAGTCGCTGCAATGAAACAAATGAAAGTATGGAACCCTAATTCCAATCGGCAGTGAGTCGTGAGTGTGGGAGGGGGTTAATCATTAATGGGTTATTTTTTTTTTTTTGGGCTTATGGACTTATGGGCTAAATATTGTTATTTCAATTGGGTTGGGTTATCAAACTAAAAAACCACTAACAGTTTATCCAAAATAACATGCCAGGGCCAAACATAGGAGGTATAAAAAATTTCGAACGAAACGCGGAAAATTAACACTTCAGGCCGAAAAACGTGCCAGGGCCATGGCCCCGGCACCCACCTTCTAAAAACCGCCCCTGGTTTAAACGAATGAAAATTGGATCGCTGACGTGAAATTTTAATTAGACCTAAAATGTGTACTCGCTTCTACTACGTAATTAATACGAGATATTAATTAATCAATAAAATTAGATTTTAAATTGTACATTGATTCCCAACAATAGTATCAGAGCTGCTTTTGCAGTGGTTTAAATGCTATCTAATTCTAAATTGACCTATGTTTTATTAGTAAAAACTTTCATTTTACAAAAAGATCAAGCCTTTTCGTTTGGGGTGATTGTGATGTAAATAAATGAAGCTTTGTTTGTAAATTGTTTCATTGTTTTTGGTTGTAGATCAATATGTTTTGTTTTTACAGGTTATTTGGAACCATGATGTAATAGTTAGGTTTTATTTTATGTAAAAGTACTCTATTGTAAAATTGTATCCAAGAAGAAGAAAAATATTGAAGACCGAAGATGGAGCAACTAAGGAAAATATGGATATCTTGGACTAAGTGGGAGTGGACAAGATAAAGAGTTATTTTGTGTCCCTTTTGACCGGTTCGGCTATCGGTAAATGGCTCGAACGAAACCGAACAATTTACTAGAAGCTCGGTTTATTATTATTTTACTTTTAAGTGTGGTTGATATATTATTTAAATAGGGTATTTAAATTCGACGGTGCCGAGTGTTGAAAGGAGTTTTAGTTATCACGACCAGACTTAAAATTGGGTTATACTAAAATTGCACGACTTACCTCATGCTACAAGTTGTCCAAAATATGTTGACATGTCACAATAAATAAATATTAAAATAAACCCTATAATTAAAATCAATATTGTTGCGCCACCCTAAATTAATGACACTCAGAGTGATCTATCTGAACCCACTTTTATTAATGATTACCTTGCATTGGGCCTAAGGTTTTGGTGAGAATTGAAGCACTGGTTTCATACGTCATATATTGAAGGACAAATAGCACTTGAAAGAGTTTCAAGTTGGTGTAGTTGGGGTTAAACATACCAGTGCTTGACAACACTTGTCATGCGACCGCAAACCCGAGAGTTGTGTAGATGACACAATCGATAATCGTTATTTACCCGCGTAGTGATACTAGTAAACATAGTTTAACCACTCATGATCTATTGATGAAACATGATCTTACTTCCTAAATACAACTTTTTTTTGTCACACCCCCAAATTACCACATGCGGATTTCATCGCGAGGCGAGTGACGTACCAGGATCTAGCCACTAATCACGTTGAACCAATAATAAAATATTATTAAACACCAGTGTCATGTCCAACATAAATAGTGAAATTCCAAATAACCATTTAATAAAACATGTGTTCAGCGGAAGCAATTGTAACTGTTTCTACATAAACAAAACCAGATCATTTTAATATGCATAATGATAATCGTTTGCGTCAAGTAGCACGACCCATGACACTCCCAGCTCTCTAGACTGCAAGTTCCAAAGCATGATGTACCTAATGTCCTGCAAGCATGCCGAAAAGTGTGTCAATATAAAGTTGGCGAGTTCACAGTTTTGTTTAACGAAAATCTTGTAAGTGTTTAGTTTAAAGACATGTTATGAATAATAATCTCGATACCGATTGATTGTTTTGATTTTGGTGCCCCCATCAATGTCTATCATCATGGATCAAAGTGTTTAAGGTCATTAGTTCACGCCCGGCTCCCAACACGGTGTGAGGTTTGTCAGGCCTAATAGCGCTATCAACCAATACCCCGTTTCCTCCCAGGCAACTAGCTCGGTATGTAAGTAGGGACTTTCGTGATAGAGTTGAGTTTATTAACTAACATGAAATGAAACTACAACATATAGAAAAAGTATTCCTCCTAGGAATAGTATTTTGAAAAGTATTCCTCCCAGGAATAGTAGTTTGTTTGTCCCCCCGGGACGCATGCTTATGAAAAAGTAGTGAACTCACCTTAGTTTGCTCGGTATGTGTTAACGTACTTCTTGCGTTAATCAAGTGTTAGGTCCGTTACACACAACCTAGTGTTCAATATCGTGTAAGTATGTATGTATTTGTAGGGTCATGCAATGCCCTAATAGTCCAAACAACAAAGTGTTTAAATGATCAGATTAACATGTTTATCATATAGTAGCACATATTCTGTAGTTGGTGTCATGTTGTGTAATTTCTAAGAAACTCGGTCACTTTCATGTTGATAACTCAAATATATGATTTATCAGTAACCACAGACTTATACTCATATATATATATATATATATATATATATATATATATATATATAGATAATGCTCTAGAGAAAACCCCTTATTTTGAGAAAACTTTGAAAACCCATCACAAGGCCTACAATTGGCCACGTGTCCCAGCCATCTCCATCTTTCTTTTTGCATTTAAGGGCACTTTGGTAAATTCAACATTACACTACCCAACTCAAAAAGATATCTTGACTTTTGTCTACTATGATTTGACAACATTTATTTCCCATTTATCTTCCCAAACCTCTCTCTCTCTTCCTTAATCTGATTAGTTTCTCTCTCTCTCTCTCTTCATCAAATCTCTCTCTCATCGTACACATCTCTCTCTTCCACCACACCACCATCACCACCGCACCACCATCATCACCACCGCACCACCATCTGTATTGTACCTCCGGCACCACCTTAAACACCTCCAACCCTGTTGCACAACCCCCACCACCGTTGCACCTTTACCACCATCGGCCGAACCCCGCTGCACAACCCCCACCACTGCCACCACTGCCCCTCCACCACCGCCATCCCCCAATCCCAACCCATATATTCAGTTCCTATATTCAGATGTGGAACTGAATATATTCAACTCAAAATGGCACCAGATCTGAATGTTGCCATCATCAACTACTACTCAAAGGTCACCGATGTCGACGAGCTCTTGAGATCGTATCAATCTGAACCCGAATGTTCTCCATCCAAAGATTATATTTGGGGGAATGATCTCCATCCGAATGTTGAACTCATATCAACTACAAAGGTTTAATTGTTTGTTTTTTGATTTAAAATTTGTTTGGATTAATTTTGGGGGTTTTTTATGTGCGAGGGTAATATTGTTAGATGATTGAAATTTTGAGCTTGGGGACTGCGTGGATGTTTGAGTCATGGATAAATGCTTTTGGATGCGTTGGGAAAGTTTATTATGTTAAGATTATGATATGTAAGTTGTAAATGGCTCGTTTCATATTACACGTTACATACTAAATTTCAAGTACATAAATGGCCGGTTTCATATTATACCTTACATGCTTGAATAGTTTGAATCATTCAATAATCGGCACATTTGTTTTTATTTTTAGACGTCTAATAATCGGCACATCTGTTTTTAGAAATGAAAAGCCAAGTTTGCCGTACAGCACAACCAACGTAACACGTGTTATAGTCTGAACTCGTGTTTCACAGCTAAGCCAAGTTTGTCTTACATCACAACCAACGTAACACGTGTTATAGTCTGAACTCCTGTTTCACAGCTAAACCATAGTAACATGTTATAGAGACATGTATTAGGGTATGACGATGTATTAGAGACATGTATTAGGGTATGACGAATTAATTGCAGGTTTTTAGTTCTGTGTACTTTGTTAGTTGTTGTTTCAGTTGTGTAAGATTAATTTGCAGGTTTTTATTTTTGTGTTAAAAAGTTGTGCTTGGTTTGGTTGCTTGTTTGGGCTTTTGATCTGAATAGTAACTGTTTTTTGTTGGTTTGGTTGCTTTGTTTGGGGCTTTTGATCTGAATAGTAACTGTTTTTGTGATGTTATCCGAGAAAAAAGATTTTATGGCTATGAATGTGTTAATATTTATGTCTGGTTAACGACTTAACGGTTATCTTATCTTTTTGTTATTAGGACGGTGATGGATTCAAAGGAAATAAGATCCAATTCTATGGACCGTTGGTTTCGTCAAACGTGGATCAGATGCTCAAGGATCATGACCATGTTTATGTTACAGCACAACACAACTAACACGTGTTATAGGTTGAACTTCTCGGACATGCATGTGTTACATGCGACATGAAACCCATGTAAAACGTAACACGTGTAACGTGTGACATGAAAACACATTTTTATAACTTCCCTGGCATACGCACACCCACATGTTTACAAACCGTTTCAAGACCGACCCAAACAATAAAGCAAGGGTAGCCGCTGAAAAGCTAAGGTAGCAAAGGTAGCCGCTGAAAAGCTAAGGCAGACTTTCAAAGGAAGCTCCACCATTTTCTTAGTGCTATGTATTTTCGTTTACTAGTAATATGTAATGTGAGACTCTTATTTTGTTTTGTCTAGTACATGATGTTAAAACGGTATGGACTTAACACATTCTGGAAGTCTTAACACACGTTATAAAAGAGGCTTAACACACGTTATATCAGGTATGCTATGTTATTAAGTTACTATTGGAGTTTATGCATCCATTCTGGAAGTCTTAACACACGTTATAATAGAGGCTTAACACACGTTATACATGTCAGGCGCGTAACACATGTTACAGTATGTATATACAAATCATGGTGTTTTGGAAACCACTAGCTTATACATGACACCATGTTGGTTTAAACCAAGATTATAACAGAGGCTTAACACATGTTATCCCAGGTATACGGTGTTACAATATTAACTTGTATGTTCCATATTAACTTGTACACGTGTTACGATCAGTATATGCACATCATGGTGTTTTGCAAACCACTTTCATATACATGAATACAAGTCGGGTTATAATGGATGCTTTACATGTTATCATATGTATACAAGTGGGATTACAACAAGATTACGATATTAACTAAGCTCACCATTAAACTCATCGCCCCCGTCGAATGTTTTCACCCTTTGTCATTAAGCAATTACATGTTAAGCAATTACATGTTCCGAACAGACAAATTGTAACACATGTTAGATCAGTATATACACATCATGGTGTTTTGTAAACCACTAGCTTATACATGAATACATGTCAGCTTACAAAAAGATTATAACAGTGGCTTAACACATGTTATACATTCCAAAATGTGCAAAACAAATGACCCGTTTCATATTATATATTCCAAAATTACCGGTACATGTGTTACCATAAATGGCTCGTTTCATATTACACGTTACATACTAACTTGTACAAGTTTTACGCTCAGTATCCACATTATCGGATATTTTAAACATCAACAAAAATAAAATAGATATTACTTGTTTTTTTTAATTAACAAAAGGTTAACACACGTTATATATCATTCTAACAGGGGCTTAACACATATTATACATGAACACATGTCAGGTTACATCATGGTGTTCTGTTACAGCATGAACCACCAACACATGTTATAAATGAACAAAGACTTCTTTCCCAAAGGATGTGACTTATTCAATGTCCCCGCATTAACGTCGCCTACATCCATCCATCTTGTCAATTGAATATCTTTTATGGATCTGTTTCTGTAAATCAACACGCGTTATATATCATTCTAATAGGTGCTTAACACATGTTATGGGTCTGTCTCTGTAAATCAAGCAACCCAACAAAAAAACAATTATTGTTAAGATCAAAAACCCCAAACAAGCAACCAAACCAACAAAAAAACCCGTTCAAAATCTCATCCTAAAGTTTTGGATTTATTTAAAATACATGAACATTAACCATTACTAGAACACGCATTAACTTCGCCTACATCCATCCATCTTGTCAATTGAATATCTTTATGGGTTTGTTTCTGTAAATCAACACACGTTATATAACATTCTAATAGGGGGCTTAACACATGTTATGGGCCTGAGTCTGTGAATCAAGCAACCCAACAAAAAAACACTTACTGTTCAGATCAAAAACCCAAACAAGCAACCAAACCAACAAAAAAAAGCTACTGTTAAGATCAAAAGCCCCTAACAAGCAACCAAACCAACAAAAAAACCCGTTCAAAATCTCATCCTAAAGTTTTTGATTTATTTAAAATACATGAACATTAACCATTACTAAAACACTTTTAGCACACAAAAACATATTAACAACCATTTCAACAAAAAATCAAGTGAGAAATGACATTTCAAGAACACTTACCGGATCTATAACCGTCCGATGAACACGAAGAAGATCTTCAAACCTTCTTCTTGTCATCGTTCTCTCTCTAAAACAACATACTTCAAACTTCTTCTCTCTCACACACTTGTATATGTGTTCTTGGTGTTATAGATGAACATGATGAAGATTGTTGTTTCTCTCTCTAAAACAAAAAATTCATCTCTCTAAAAACTTTTGTCCTGCCATCATTCTCTCTCTAAAAGATCTGGGATTAGTGTTTGTTGAGATCACTTTTAGATCTGGGATTAGTGTTTCTTGGAATCTTGAAGGTAGATATTTGAATTCTGAAATGAGATATCTTCTTCTTGTTCTTCTTCACGTTTGTGGGGTGGGGGAGGAAATAGAAAGAGAAAGAGTTGGTGATTTGATGGTATTGCATAGGGAAGTGGAGTGAGTTATTTTCAATGGTTAAAAAGCCCCTTTTTCACTACCCAAAATGCCCTTCCACTTGTACTAATGTGTATTATAAGATTTCTTTTAAATCTAATTCTTACCAAAATGAAGAGAGCCATTGATCAAGTTAGATGAAAGATAATCAATGGATGACATTGGGTTTGTAGAGTTTTGTCAAAAAGATAGGGTTTTCCATATAACCATGCCCTATATATATATATATATATATATATTATATATATATATATAAGAAAAAAAATATAAATGGTTTTGGACTAAAATGGCTATTTAGAAACCTTATTTTTTGTTAATGTCAAAAATACCCGTGGTTATATCTAGGTTTTTAGATTGAGTTAGACAATGTGATCAACAATAGCGTCTTTAAGAATTCATTTACCCTGTTTGAGCTCGAAAAAATGTGCACTTATGCCTTTACAGTTATGTTTTATTATTTTTATTTTTGAAATTAAATTAAATTGGGCCCAATAAACCTAATGTCAAGTGAGCTAAATTCTAAAGCATAAAAAATTATTTGTAAATGGGCCTATATTGGAATTGATATTTGTTTACTCTTTTTTAAATAAATATTAACATATATATATATATATATATATATATATATATATCGATTTTTTTTTAAAAATCACGTGCCACTCGAAATCACGGGCCTTGTGGGGAGGTTCTCCCCGCACACTATCATAGCCGCCACTGGTGATCAAAATGGCAAAAAATGGGAAAGACCAGGGACCGAGAGGAAAAAAAACTATTTGAATTAAAATGACAATTTAGATCAACATCTGGGATTAAAATGATAATTTACTCTTTATTAAATGCATTTTATTTTATTGAAAATATGAGTTTTTTAAACTCATATTGATAGTTTGTATTTTGTGATGATAATAAAAACTTAACTTTCCAAAAAGAAATCATTTGATAACACGGAAGCGTACAAGGGTCTTCTCGTACGTATTTTCCATTCTATTTTAAGAAAATAATGTTATTTTCATGCTTTTAGTGAAAATTTAAGCTACGGAACCAAGTCAGAGCGACTCAAATAAGTCGAATTGTTTGTGAATTGTTTAAGATTGATTTGTCAAAAGCTTCAATCAAACTTAATTTAAATAGGCTCAAGAAAGAATTAAATTACAATTTAACGAATGAGTTTGAACTCAAGTTCAATAAAGCGGGGTTGACTACACTTTTTTTAAGAACTATGGGTGTGGATCGGGAACAAGCTTCGGGGGGCTGATGTGGCCGGCGACCCGGATGGGGAACACCGCCCCCGTCCCTCCTTCGGTAAAATCGGGGAAGGTTTCCCATTCATTCCAACGCCGACGGCTAATTTCAATAACAAATCTATTTTTTTATTTTAAACACTATATAACCCTCAATTTATTCCTCAAAATTCACCATACTCTTCATCTTTTATATTTCCTTCTCTCCCATTCAATTAATTTTTTTAAAAACTCACCACACTCTCCATCTTTTATATTTTCTTCTCTCGTATTCATCTATATCTTTAAAAAAATAATCGCCATGAGTTCTTCATTGGACGAGGAAAATGCCGCGAATTTTTTCTTAGCATGATGCTTGAGACGGCTAAAATTGTTGCCGAGATGGAAGAAGATGGTGAAGACGAAGAAACGCCACAACCAAGAACGAGGGCCATGGCGTTAAATAGAGATCGCGAAGGTATATTTATTTCTATACAATTTTTATTTTGAAAGTTTTGTTATTTTTTTTAGGATTGTGTTGAATAATATGTTAAACTTAGTTTATAACATTTATTTAAGGTGCGCATGAACGTTTGGTTGGTGACTATTTTGCTGAAAAGTGTGTATAAGCTAACGAACAATTTAGGTGTTGGTTTCAAATGAGTTGACGATTCTTTGTACATATTGCCAATGATTTGGCCAATTATGATGACTTTTTTTCAAAAATACACTTTGGCACTTCGTCAATTAGTGTATGGCACTGCTAGTGATTAACGGGGGTGAATATTTAAGGATGTCCGAGAGAATGAGTCAGGAGTGTTTGTATGAATTTACCAAAGGTATTGTGAACCTGTATAGCAAGGTTTGTTTGAGTAGGCTGATGTGTGCAAAATGCAACATATAAATTTCATCAATTGTGGCATAAAACTAACCCTTTTTTAGTACAAATATTGGAAAAAGTGTGCTTTTGTCTTCCTTTTGTATTTTTAGGATTAAATGAGCTCAAATTAACAAAAGAAGCAAAAAGACATCAAAATCTAACATAAATACAAGAAAAGGAACAAGACGTGACATGCCCGACCCCACAACAGCATCTTCCCAAGCAAAACAAGATAACAGAAGACTGAACACGCCCCGTGCTCAGCCAGCACGGGGGCGTGCCCAAGTGTCAACAGAAAAGACAAAGTGGTAGAAGCTTCTATTGCCCACCACGGGGCCGTGCTCAGCGGACACGGGGCCGTGGTCAACTATAAGATTCGCACAATCTAGGCAAATCTTCATAGTACAAAGATTCTTCTGCACACGGGGTCGTGCTCAGCAGACACGGGGGCGTGGTCAACTAATAAGACAAAGCTGCATTAAATGAAGAAAGAGAAGGATGTGGACACGGGGCCGTGCCCACTGGACACGGGGCCGTGCCCGAGCTTCTGTTCAGCCTATAAATAGGAGTGCTTGGCTCAAGCTCAAACCATCCCTTGGCACACCACCTCTCTCACACTTCACCCACCACCCACCACCACCATAACACCATCATCCATTGTCCATCGTAGAGTGTGTGAGTCGTCTCAGGATCCAAGATTGATCGTAAGAGTTCTTGACAATCAAGGCCATGGTTGCCTAAGTCTCTTACATCACTTGGTGAAGACAAAGTGTCTAGTGTAATACTTTTTATTTTTAATCTTTTCGCACTTTTTACTTGGTTTTGTATTAATGACTTTAATAACTAGTTTCTTATGTTGAAGGTGATCTTTCCTTATCGTTTGTCCGTGGTGTCTTGGCATTATTTTACTGTCTATATAAAATAAAAGATTTTCACCATTCATATCTCCACGGTCTATATGGAGGTATGTTGGCTACCTGGTCGGGGGTTAAGGGAACGGTTTGGTAAAGGTCTTGCCATTGTTCAGCGTTTAGAGGTCCTGCAATGGACCTGGGTCAAATTTAGTAGGACCTCCTTCAATACTTAACGGTATTGGATGGCGGGGGTCCAAACTCTTTGATCCCCTCATAAGTTAACTACTATTAATACTATAACCCGGCTATTTAGGACTGTATCCCTGCTGACTCAGACTACTTAGTCGAGGGTAACGTCACCTCCAAAAGAGGGGCCTACCATAATTTGCATTAATAACTTAATTAATTATCTTTCAATAATCCACCATTTTTAGGATTGTATCCTTGCTGACTCAAACTACTGGGGTGAGGGTAACGTCACCTTCAAAAGAGGGGCCTACTACAATAACTAAGATAATCTCTTAAAAAGTGCAAAATTGCGGAAATAATCAAAGGTTACACTAGATACGAGTCGGAACCAAGTGATTCATCTTGTCTATCTGTTTTTCTTTTATTTTTATTTTTCAGCATTTTTAGTTAGTTTTTATTTTTCTTAATTTAAAAACATTTTTCTAAACTTTTTGATTTGATTAGACGTTGAGGATAAACCGGTACTAAAAGCTCTTGTGTCCTTGGACGACCTCGGTATCTTACCAACACTATACTACGCTCACGATGGGTGCACTTGCCCATATGTGTGTCTAGTGTTAGTAAATATCGTGTTTTATAAATTTAAAACTTGACTAAAAAAGTGTTAAAGGGGCTTAAAATATACACCTAATATATATAACACTCGACACTCATCAAGTTTTTGGCGCCGTTGCCGAGGACACAAGGATTTTAAGAAAGTTAGGAATCAACGGCCTAATCTTTTTTCTTATTTTTCAATTTTTTTTAGGATTTTTCTTAATTTTTCAGCTTCTGCAGAACTCAGCACGGGCCGTGCCCGCTGAACACGCCCCGTGCCCAATCATTGGAACTGGCAATCTTGTTTTAAGTCAGACAGTAAGCTGAACACGGGGCCGCGCCCACTCAACACGCCCCCGTGCCCAAGTTTCAGTTACTGAAAACAGAACCGTAAGATCCCGACGGTTGGTAATTTCTGACACAAACATGAGTGATACTGATACTTTTTACTTTCGGCACTCTTATGGTACAATGTTGTGTCAATTATGTGGTGGTAACCATAAGGAATTATAATGTTATTTTCTAAATTATAAACCCCACTATATAGACCCATCATTTCCTAGTATCCTTAAGAGGGGCGAAAGTAAAAATAATCCCTATCTCTCCCTCGAATGCTCCCAACCAGATTTTCTAGGAGAAATGCTTCTCGATGAATTATTTCAACTAGAAGATCTAATTATTGATTGGTTAAAAGAACTTAGGAAAGATTTCAATGATCTTTTCCAAGACGATAACCAAGAAGAAGGGTTGGAACCGCATTCAAACAACTTCGTTGTTTCCAACGATACTTCTAACTCTAGTGAGGACTTGAGCGATAGTCGTCCCTGTGTCGATTTTGCCGTGAAGGACTCTCCATCAACTTCGTTTGATGCATACATAGACCTGAGCGATTCGACATACACCTTCTTTAACGAGAGCCCGGAAAAGGGTTGGACTTGTCCACCTACATATAGCATAGGAATCACCCTCACCGACAACCTCTTGCGTTCTCGTCTTAATCTAGAACAATTAAGGTATCTTAGGCACTTTGGGGTTGTTCCATCCAGTAAGGAACCGCCCAATCCGGAAAAGTTCCTTAAAAATAGACGCACTTCATAAAACAGCCTTCCGACACGGGGCCGTGCCCAGGTCAACACGCCCCCGTGTCCACCAAAAGATTCCCTTCTGACTTTTGTCAGAATACGGACAAAACGTGTCAGGATCTTGCCTGCACACGGGGCCGTGTCCAGCCGACACGGGGCCGTGTCCAGCATGCTGTCGTTTTCTATAAATGCAGCCAAGAATCCTGCACATTTGGACCATCCAGGGACAGAGATTTGAAAGGATTTTCTAACATTCCATCCTAGGTATGTTCTAAAAGAAGGTTCTAACAAACATCTTGTCCCTTCCTCTTTTATCTATTACCTTCTTCTTCACCTTTCTTGCAACAACACCTCCATTGAAGCTTGATTCCAAGCTTCATTGTGATGATTGTTGAGTTTTTATTCAAGGAATCTTGTTAAAAATAAGTTACACAACATTGTTTTAAGTTATTTTTGTTCAAAAACACTTCATAAGTTGAGAAAATAATTTAAAACTCCAAGATTCCTTGTTCTAAAAATCTGCAGAAAGTTGAACACGGGGCCGTGCTCACTGAGCACGGGGCCGTGTCCGTGGTACTGTTTCATTAAAACAAACTATTTTTGGTATGTTTTCGTAGAATGTCTAGCCAAAACAGTGGAACCTCTTCTGCGCACTCAAGGAACAGTCGACGGGAAAGGAGGCCATTGATTGAAGCAACTCTCGTAAGATACGTAATGGCGCTACGTGAGGCCCTTGACGAGATGACTTCGGTGGAGGAGGTCCTCATTGACCGTATAAACTATCTCTCGGTGGGGTTGGAAAACAGTTTCCAAGAAATAAACCTCTTGCACCAGAGGTTAAACATTCTGGTAACACCTCCCATGGAACCAATCCTCCCTCAAGAGGATTGGAACCTAGCACTTGGGATCCAAAATCCTACCGGTTGGGACGACATTCCGGCGGAACCTCCTCTTGAAGAACTCCAAGAAATCCCGGTGGAAGTTGCACCTCCTCAACCCAATGCTCATGAGCCCGCTTTTCTTCTCCCTAGGGAGATCGAAGAGTGGCTCGCCGACGTGTAAGGAACCCATACCCGGAGGAAGAAGTTGTCAAGCCACTTTTAACCGAAAGATCTATCTTTTCAGAAATTTTGCAAGTAGAATAAATAGTAGGCTAGAACTTCTTGGATTTAGATTTCTTGTGTTTCGTTGACCTAACTATCTAATATTTAAATTTTAGGACTATTATGTAATTCTCTCTATGACTAATGAATGATGGTTTTAGTTAATTTGGTGTTTAGGTGGTGTTGAAATGAATAAAACACACTTGAGATGACAAAGGATACAAGGGAAACTTGAACCAGCACCCCATGCAGGAAAACAGAACCGTCCGACAAAATTCTTCATTTATAGTAAGCTCGGCACGGGCCGTGTCCGCCCAACACGTCCCCGTGTTGCACAGTCTGCAGAAAAAGACCCAGTTCAGGTAACTGGACACGGGCCGTGTTCACTCAACACACCCCCGTGTCCAGGCTTCTGTTTCTCTTGATTTAATTTTGTTACTAGCACTTGAACACGGGGCTGTGCCCGGACAACACGGGGCCGTGTTCAGCGCCCAGTAACACAAAATTTTTGCTTTTTACACCTTTTTACACATTCAATCAACCTAAAAACTTATTCTTGGGACACATTGAGGACAATGTGTAATTTAAGTGTGGGGGGATGCTAAAACCTTGAATCTTGCAAGTCCTAAATACAAGCCTTACACAAAACTCTATTGGAATTGCTAATCACCCCAAATTTTTTCAAAAATTTTCATTTTTTTACTTGTCTAGGTTTAACTTGGGAATTTCAAAATTCTAAAAAGGTTATATTTTTACAAATTTACAACCGATAGCGTCGTGATAAAAAGAACCAACATAAGAAAATTATGAAAAGGCATGACAAACTTAGTTAAAATTTGATTATATATACTTGATCACATAAAAACCCATTCCCACAAAAGTGAGTTTTGAGCCTTTATTGAGCATACAATTACATATCATTAGACTAAATGCTCATTTTTCGTTTCTTGTGTGAATAGCCGCTTGGTTCTTACGACTCTAGAACTTGCCATGACGATACATTCCCGGTCCTTACCAACTTAAACCCGAGTAAGTAAATGATGGAGGCATTAGGACTAACCCTTTTTATTTCTACACCATTATTTTTTCTTTTTTTTTACCACCTACCCAAAATCCCCCTAGTTAGCCCCTTTGAGCCTAAACCTTTTCGTTTCATAACCCAAACCAAACACCCTTTTACCCACCAAAACCTTTTTCATTTTTAACCCTTTGTTTTAGTAACAAGTTCGGTTTTTCGTATGACTTTTCAATATATATATATATATATAATTTTGTGTTGATGATGAAGCAAAAGAAAATAAACAAACAAGTTCATCAAAAAAATAACTTTGTTTGAATAATAGCTTCATCAAAATAAAAGTTGCAAAAATAAAAAGTCTTACGAAAACCGACGCTTGTTACGTTTTTTCGCCCTTTTTTCTACTAACCACTAACCCAACCACCTACCTTTAACCCAAGCCTAACCCTTCACCCACAAAGTCCTCTTGATATTTACAAAGGTATATAAGTTAAAAAGGAGGAGGATTGATTGCTTGGCAAGCCTATGGTAGGAGTAAGTTCCATGCCGCTCTCGAGTGATCCACAAAAATACATTTTCGGCCGAGTGTTAAGTGATCCCCGTGAGGTATGTGAACTTGTATATAAATAGAATTTTAAAGAGGTATGTTATGCCCTAATAAGTAGTTTATCTTATGAAAAGTTTTAAATAAATCATGACGAATAGGATTGTAAATAAATAAAAATAAAAGTAATTAAAGAATCTTGGAAATCCCGACACTCTATGACAAGCCCAAAACCTTCTTTTCTACCCATTCCATTTGAGAGTGTAATAGCCACATATTAAAGAGTTTTGCTTGAGGACAAGCAAAGATTCAAGTGTGGGGGTATTTGATGTGTGCAAAATGCAACATATAAATTTCATCAATTGTGGCATAAAACTAACCCTTTTTTAGTACTAATGTTGGAAAAAGTGTGCTTTTGTCTTCCTTTTGTATTTTCAGGATTAAATGAACTCAAATTAACAAAAGAAGCAAAAAGACATCAAAATCTAACATAAATACAAGAAAAGGAACAAGACGTGACATGCCCGACCCCACAGCAGCATCTTCCCAAGCAAAACAAGATAACAGAAGACTGAACACGCCCCGTGCTCAGCTAGCACGGGGCGTGCCCAAGTGTCACCAGAAAAGAAAAAGTGGTAGAAGCTTCTATTGCCCACCACGGGGCTGTGCTCAGCGGACACGGGGCCGTGGTCAACTATAAGATTCGCACAATCTAGGCAAATCTTCATAGTACAAAGATTCTTCTGCACACGGGGTCGTGCTCAGCAGACACGGGGGCGTGGTCAACTAATAAGACAAAGCTGCATTAAATGAAGAAAGAGAAGGATGTGGACACGGGGCCGTGCCCACTGGACACGGGGCCGTGCCCGAGCTTCTGTTCAGCCTATAAATAGGAGTGCTTGGCTCAAGCTCAAACCATCCCTTGGCACACCACCTCTCTCACACTTCACCCACCACCCACCACCACCATAACACCATCATCCACCACCATCATCCATTGTCCATCGTAGAGTGTGTGAGTCGTCTCGGGATCCAAGATTGATCGTAAGAGTTCTTGACAATCAAGGCCATGGTTACCTAAGTCTCTTACATCACTTGGTGAAGACAAAGTGTCTAGTGTAATACTTTTTATTTTTAATCTTTTCGCACTTTTTACTTGGTTTTGTATTAATGACTTTAATAACTAGTTTCTTATGTTGAAGGTGATCTTTCCTTATCGTTTGTCCGTGGTGTTCTGGCATTATTTTACTGTCTATATAAAATAAAAGATTTTCACCATTCATATCTCCACGGTCTATATGGAGGTATGTTGGCTACCTGGTCGGGGGTTAAGGGAACGGTTTGGTAAAGGTCTTGCCATTGTTCAGCGTTTAGAGGTCCTGCAATGGACCTGGGTCAAATTTAGTAGGACCTCCTTCAATACTTAACGGTATTGGATGGCGGGGGTCCAAACTCTTTGATCCCCTCATAAGTTAACTACTATTAATACTATAACCCGGCTATTTAGGACTGTATCCCTGCTGACTCAGACTACTTAGTCGAGGGTAACGTCACCTCCAAAAGAGGGGCCTACCATAATTTGCATTAATAACTTAATTAATTATCTTTCAATAATCCACCATTTTTAGGATTGTATCCTTGCTGACTCAAACTACTGGGGTGAGGGTAACGTCACCTTCAAAAGAGGGGCCTACTACAATAACTAAGATAATCTCTTAAAAAGTGCAAAAGTGCGGAAATAATCAAAGGTTACACTAGATACGAGTCGGAACCAAGTGATTCATCTTGTCTATATGTTTTTCTTTTATTTTTATTTTTCAGCATTTTTAGTTAGTTTTTATTTTTCTTAGTTTAAAAACATTTTTCTAAACTTTTTGATTTGATTAGAAGTTGAGGATAAACCGGTACTAAAAGCTCTTGTGTCCTTGGACGACATCGGTATCTTACCAACACTATACTACGCTCACGATGGGTGCACTTGCCCATATGTGTGTCTAGTGTTAGTAAATATCGTGTTTTATAAATTTAAAACTTGACTAAAAAAGTGTTAAAGGGGCTTAAAATATACACCTAATATATATAACACTCGACACCCATCAAGGCCAACGAAGAAGGATATCGAAAAGTTTTATGCATTCCACGAAGAGAGACATGGATTTCCTGTGATGTTAGGAAGCATTGATTGTACTCATTGGCAATGACTTAATTTCCCTACTACATGGTGCAGACAATATATGCGTGGTGATATAGGTTATCCTTTAATAATCTTAGAAGCCGCTTGCTCATAAGATTTATGGATTTGTCTTGTTTTTTTTGGGGATTGCAGGTTCCAACAATGATTTAAACGTTCTTTCAAGATCTCATATTTTTGACGATATTATTAGAGGTACGGGTCCTGATTCTTCTTTCAGGCTCAATGGGGTGTCATACCAGCATGGTTATTACCTAGGCGATGGTATATACCCATCCTATATGGCTATAGTTAAAACTATTCCTGAACCGAGTGATGAAAAAAGAAAAAAGTTTGTAAAGTGCCAAGAATCGGCAAGGAAAGATGTTGAACGATTGTTTGGTGTGATAAAGATAAAATAGGGGATAATTCAACAACCGGCCCATGCATTTGAACCAAAAAAATTGAGATACATTATGTACGCTTGTTTAATTATTCATAACTTGATTATTGAAGACGATGGTCGAGCAATATGCGTATACGATCCAAATGACATTCATGAGAATGTTGAGCCGGTTGACGAGGGAAAACAACAACCAAATTTGTGGGCGCTATGCAGTAAGCACGTGCATGGAAACCTATGTGCGGATTTCATCGACTATATTCGGAATAACTTTCGTGTCGATCACATTGATGACGAGTAGTGTTGTCTGTAGGTTCATTTTATGATTTTAGTATGTAATTTGTGATTTTTTTTTAGTTGTAATCTTCTAGAATTTTTATGCAAAGTTGAATTTTCTATAAAAATATTTTGGATTTGTGGGCGCTATGCAGTAAGCACGTGCATGGAAACCTATGTGCGGATTTCATCGACTATATTTGGAATAACTTTCGTGTCGATCACATTGATGACGAGTAGTGTTGTCCGTAGGTTCATTTTATTATTTTAGTATGTAATTTGTGATTTTTTTAGTTGTAATCTTCTAGAATTTTTATGCAAAGTTGAATTTTCTTTAAAAATATTTTGGATTTATTATAAATAAAATACATTTTAGACATATAAAAAAATGTGTTAAAAAATAAAATACATTTTTGAGAGATATTTTGGTCAAATGGGGTTAAAAATAGGTTTTTGTGTCAATAGCATGTGAATGGACGAAATTACCCTTGGTTAAATTAAGGTTAACTGAGTTTCTTAACTGGGTTAGCCTTAAAGGATATAAACTGTTACATAACATGCGATTTTTGGACATAAACTGAAATTAAATCTTTTAAAGGGCACGTTTTATAACCTTGGTAATACATAAAGGACACAGAGTGTAATTAACTTAAAAAAAATATTAAAAAAATGAAAGCGGGAATGGGGAAGAAGGGGGACCACACCCCATGTTTAAGGGATGATGCTGAATTGGAAAATAAGGGTGATGTGGCGCTAATGTGGACATGAGGAAGGAGAACCACACCCAATGATCTAACAGCAAAGCTTTCTTCCCATAAATTCTATACTAAATTACATCTTTCAAAAATTAAACCTTCGTCTCCTCACAAGAGGTGATTTTGACCACTAGAAAGGTATCATTTTTTAGTAATATTATTATTCTTATTCTAAAAAAATAAACATGTAACTGAATAATAAACATTATTATGTACACATTTATAACTAAAACAATTAGATTAAAGCATTTATAAATATAGATAAAGGTTAAAATACAAAAAATTGTTAACATGTGAAGCGTACAAAGGATTAATATAGGTTGCGTGACTATATTTACTTCATGCATAATTATGATACTTTATGCGTAACTAACTTCGTATACTTCACACGTCAATTCTCCTTTTTACATTAACCTTCCTTTATAAATAGTATACATATATACAATTACCGACTAGGGTACCGAATAGTAATTTTAATATAAATTTTATATTTCTTTTCATTTTAAAATTTTAAGTTGTTCTAATTAGCAATAACTTTAATAACTTTGTTATTAGGGTAAATTACATTTTTTGTCTTTTATGTTTGTATCAGACTGCAATGAATCCCTTTTAACTTCAATAATTACAGTCACAATCCTTTATTTGTAAAACTCGTTACATCATACGTCTTTTAGCACTAACCTGGTTACTTTGTATGGTTAAATATAGTCATGCGTGGTGCACATGAGGATAAATTCATCTTTTTACTAATTAAGAACTATTTGTGAAATAAATATATTTTGCTCTTTAATCCATGCCCCCTCTCTCTCTAAACACACTCTCTCTAAATTGTTTGCAAAAGTAAAGAAACATCAAAATCTCCCACACACCACCACCTCCATCAAGATCTATAACACTGCCTCCATCCAAATCCGCCACACCACACTACCACCTCCATCCAGATCCGCTACAACCACCACCACCTGCCCACTTTTGTCAATCCCTAGTTAAATTCGAATTGGGTGTCAACCCTTTGTTAAATTCGAATTAGGTGTCAATCCCTTGTGCTGATTTTTACTTCATTAGGGGGTACGGGCGGTCATCACTCATCACTCACTCACAACTTCCAATCAAGTTTCACCATGTCATCAACCATTATTCCATCACTAGTGATGGATTTTAGTGGAAATGCCTATCACTTGTGATGGAATTCCATCACTCACAATCTTTTTTTTGTTTTGTTTTTAAATTATAAATTAAAAATAAAACAATTAAATTATAAATTTCATTTAAATTAAAAACATACTAGTTCAATTAAACATACTAGAAATATTTTAGACTACAATAAAAAATAAAAACATACATAAAGAAACTCTACTCCTCGTCCGAATTAGGAAATTCCAAACCTAAAGAACCTACTAGTTCAATTAAATCATATCTCAACCGAAAGTGAATTTCTTCATCACACAAGTCTTGTTGGATATTTTCGGGAACGTGAACTTGTGTAGGGGGATCCGACACCAAATCTGGGGATATTGCACGTCCGTCTTGTTTGATCAGCATATTGTGCAATATGATACATGCATATACTATCCTATGTATTGATTTCTTATTCATCGCACGAACCGGTCGGCTTAGTATGCCTCATCTACCCTTTAAAACACCAAAAGCCCTCTCAACATCTTTTCTTGCCGATTCTTGCACCTTTTTGAACGTCTTTTATTTGGCCTCGACAGGAAATGAAGGAGCTTTCACAAAAACAGACGATGATGGGTAGATACCATCCACAAGAAGAAAGCCTCGTCTGTAATATCGTCTGTTAACATAGAATGGACAGAAGGGTGTCGTACCATCCGTTACGGTTTGGAACAACGGCGACGTGTGCAAAACATTGATGTCGTTGTTTGAACCTGGAACACCAACATATCAATGCCAAAACCATAAATCATTCGACTTCACTGCTTCAAGTATGATGGTTGGTCTTTTGACGTCACCCCTAACATACGCCCCTCGCAACTCTCTTCGACAATTTCTCCATTTGATATGTGTACAATCGATGCTACCAAGCATCCCTCGAAAATGCCATGTAGCCTCATGTGCGGCGTAAATACGTGAGATGTCGTGTCTCGTCGGTTTACGTAAAAACTTATTACCATACAATTTAATGATCGCGTTACAAAGAAATTACAGACATTCACGTGAAGTTCTGTCCGACATAGCTAAGTATTAAATTGATCAGGAGGGTTACCTGTCGCTAGTTGGCGAATGGCGGACGTGCATTTTTGTATCGGCGTGAAACTTGGTTTGCCCTTCGCGTCGTAACGTTCTTGAAACCATTCTTCAGTTGCTTCGATGTCTCCAACAATCTTTAAAAATAATTCTTTTGGTAAACGAAACCGATCTCTAAACGTTTCGGCATTCTAGACCGGATTCTCCACAAAATAATCGTTCATTAACACTTTGTTGGCATGTATACGATCACGATCCACCATTTTCTTCTTTGGGCGGCTCAAACTTGCTTCAAGTTCGTACACCGACTCGAAAAAATCAATTGTCTCATTGTCGGAAGACGATTGGCTATCACTATCGCTGTCAATCGGAAACAACGAAGATGTAGGAAAATCCATTTGTGAAATATGTAGAATGTGTGATATGTGTTTGTGTTTTGGTGTGGGTGAAATGGTATAAAAATGTGAAGTATATATAGATTGTTTAAAGGTTTTTTTTTTATTTATCAACGGTCAACAAGTAACGGTCAACAAGCAACGGTCGAAATTTCGAAAAGTTTAACGCGTTAAAAACATAACGCGTTGTGAATTCACGCGTGGTAGAAGTGAGTGGCGGCAGTGTTTGGTTCTTCATCACGTGTGACAGAAAGTTATAACAGACCGCCCCGGGTCCCCTTATTATATCATGATCATCTTCATATTCATTTCATGTGCTCTATTCTTCTATTTTCAATTTCTTTAATCCCAACATGGTAAAAAAATCTATTCTTTCTCTATTATTTCATCCTCAGCGGTTGTTTGCCAAAAACACAAACCAATGTGTTTCAGATCCGCACAAAAATGTGATTGGTGGTTGTAGTAACTGTGGTTTCAAATTTGTACTCAAGTCAGATCTGTATAAAAAAATATCAGTTCTTCTATTCTCATTTGATGGGGATGACTAGATATGTTCGTTGTTTATGTCCGGGCGTTAACACCACCATACTTCAGTTCATGTTTTCTGTAACATAATCATCTGCTCTTCATAAGTTCCCAATGACACCCTTCACTTTACTCTGGGCGCGAACACCACCATACTTTAGTTCATGTTTTCTAATTTTGAACAAATCAACCCCATTTGGAAGGACCTTTGGTTTGTTGCACCGCTCTGTGATGTCACCTCGAATAGCTAAGCCCTATCACTCAGGATCTATAAATCCGGTTGTTAGGTCAAATGAGGTTGGGATAAGCAATGGTCACTTCAATTTAACGGTTCGGTTGCTTCACAGTGAGATCGGAACTAGAACCATCATCCAAGTTATCAAAGGTGAGACAAATGCGTAGCAGAGAGTGCTGGAAGTTCATGCCCAGTTTGATAAATCAATACTACCGACCGTAAGAGTTACACTGAGGAGAACAAGGTAATTCATTTAATTAGATTAAGGGGCTGTTTGGTAGCCTCTTAATGACCATTCAGATGCTACCTCTTAATGGTTTAAAACCTCTGAATGAATAAGAGGTAACCTCAAGTCTGAATGGTTAAGAGGTAACCTCTGAATGGTAAATCATCAAATGTCACATTCTTCTACCTTCTCATTGGTAAAATTCTTAATGGTTCCATTAAGAGGTAGCCTCTTAATGACCATTCAGAGGCTACCAAACAGCCCCTAAATGACATATGATGGAACGAGTCACAATGTTTTATTTTATAAAGTTATAAAATAAATATCATAATAAAACTAATCAGATTGGGTTTTATATTATGGACTTTTGTTAATGGGCTGAATGAAAGACAAGAGGAAAGGATGTGGGCTTGTGGCTCATAGAGTTTTAGTTTTAACATAATCCTTGGCTATATAAGCTTAAGTATGGGTTATGACATAAGATGCTTGTCTAAAACAAAACCCTAGTTGCCACACTTCACTACAGCCGCCACCCTCTCTCTTGCCGCCGCTAGCGGCCACTGTTCCGCTGCATCTAGCCGCCGCTGTTCGGGCGCCGCCACCGCTGTTTTTCCGGCCGCCACCGCCGTCGTTTTTCCGGCCACCGCCGCCGCTAACCGTCTGAAAAAGGAGCTGCGTTTTCAACTTGTTCCTGACCCGTTCTAGCTCACCTCGTTGCATCTCGGTGCCTCATGCGGTTATTACTAACCAAAGGTATACCTAATACCTCCTATGGTTATATTTCGTATTTGCATGTAGGTGACATTGTTCCGTTGCGGGTATTCCTTGCTATAAAAGTGTTCATATTAAACATTTGTTACATGTGCTTCCGTTACTATATAATATATATATATATATAGTGTGAGGTTCATTGGGGAACACTAAAAAAGTGGAGAACCGGGGAACACTCTTAAAAATTTAACTTAACATGTTAAAAATTATTTTTTTAAACATCTTTTTCGACGCTTCTCCTTATATATACTTGTAGAAGCATTTTTAATAAAAAAAAATCAAAAACTAAAAATATTAAAAAAAACAATTAAAAAAAGGCTAAAAAATGTTTTTTTTAGAAAAATTATTTTTTTACTCGACTAGTTTCTCCTCCTTCTTATAAAGAAAAGCGCTGAAATTTTTTTAAAAAAAAATTATTTTTAACATGTTAAGTTAATTCTATAAGATATAACTGTTTTTTAAACATTTTTTTTATATTTTTAGTTTTTTGATTTTTTTATCAAAAATGTTTCTACTTGTATTTATAAGAAAAAGCGCCGAAAAAAAATTAGAAAAATATTTTTTTTAACATGTTAAGTATAATTTTTAAAAGTGTTCCCCCGTTCCCCACTTTTTTAGTGTTCCCCAATGAACCTTCCCCTATATATATATATATATATATATATAGGATTAGGTTCAAACGTGAACAAAATCCCAAGAGTGAACTGCGTGAACTGATATGGGCCCTTGATTTTTATGATCTTGAGATTAAAGTGAGTGGCATGATGGTAATTATTTGGTTAATTTTTTCCATTTAATTAAATACAAAAAGGGTATATGTGTAATTTCAATCTTAAATTGATTGCATAAATCTCTCACAAATCAAATCAAAGATTAGGAAAGATGTAACTTATTTCAATTATTAAAATAATTATTTGTTTAAATGCGATGTACACATGTGTATTCTGATTTTGCCCTCTTTTTAATGCGATGTACACATGTGTATATCGTCTATTTTTGTGACATCTTAGAATTTTTTTTGTATTGAATGTTGATGTACACCTGTGAATTACTGTACACATATGTACGATGCTGAGTACACATGTGTACTGTTCTATTTATATCCAAGTACACATGTGTATACCGTTGAAATATAAAGGTTACGTGGATCTTAAAAATCAAAATTTGAATTCTGGTGATGAAATCTGAAATAAAAATTAAAATTTCAATCTGGTGATTTGTTGTTTGTTTTGATAATTATCTTATTAATAAATAACATAATGTGGATAATGAATTTAAATTAGGAAAGATGTAACTTAATTCAATTATTAAAATAATGATTTAAATCTAAATTTTTATATAATTACAATCCTACCCTTAACAACTAAAAAGGAAATCAAGGGTCCATATCTGTTCACGCAGTTCACTCTTGGGAGGTTGTTCACGCTGGAACCCTACCCTATATATATATATATATATGATCACGCTAAAATGAGAACCACCTCGAGTTGTAAGAACCGCGAGAACTACACCGTACGGGGCGAGGTGGACCAATTTTTTTTCCATAAACGTAAATACATGTATTATAAGCACATTTGTAAAAAAAAATTCAAAAAAAAAAGTTTTTGAGCACCTCAAGTGTGCATTTACGGGTACCGTAAATTTTCCGGCCAGATTTACGGGTCCCGTAAATACAAACTTGTGGTGCTCAAAACTACACACACGACATTTTTTTTTGAATTTTTTTTTACAAATGTTGTTTTTATACATGCATCTACGTTTAAGAAAAAAAAAATTGGTCCACCGCGCCCCCTACGGTGTAGTTCTCACGGTTCTTACAACTCGAAGTGGTTCTCATTTTAGCATTCCCCTATATATATATATATATAGGTAAAGAGTACTGTACAAATCTCCTTATCGTACATTACGTACGCTACAATCTCAGCCGCCCGATCATCTTCCCGTATTGAATTCGCATGTTTTTTGTACCACATGTGAAATTGTTACAAAAAAACATGCTATTTCATCAAAATTAACACATGCTATTTCATTAATTCGCATGTGGATTAATTAGAGACATACAAATTTCGCATGTGGACAAAAACAAATTTCGCATGTGGACATGGCACTAATTCGCATGTGCATGGCACTAGCATGTGGACATGGCACTACTTCGCATGTGGTGTTGATCAAATTCGCATGTGGTGTGGACATGGCACTGTCTTTGAGAACAAGAGAGAGAAACAGAAAGATGATGATTATTCGAAGCAGTGGATCTTGTTTGTGATGGAGTTTTCTGGATGGTGGTCGTAGGAGGTACGGTGGTTGAAGGTGGTTGATGATCAGAGAGAATGAAGGTGTTCAACGGTGAAGATGATTAAACAGTGACCGGCGACGAAAGGTTGAAGATGATGATGAACTGATGAAGATGAGTTGCAGGTTTTAGGGTCGGAGTTCTAATAAGATGATTGAACCGGAAACGAAGAACGAAGGTTGCAGGTGACCGGAGGGAGGTTAACATCGCCGTATTGTTGCTTGCTGATCTTTTTCGAGTCCGGCGGTAGTGAAGGAAAAAGGCGACGAGGAATAATGGTGATGGCTGTTTGAATTTACGGTGGTTATCAATGTTTGCCCGCGTTTGATGGATTGAAGATCGTACGGCTGTGGGCATCGCGTACATAATGTAGGATAAGAGGTATTGTACGTTCACCGGCCTCTCTCTCTCTCTCTATATATATATATATATATAGGGCAAGGATAAATCGAAAACCCGGTTGAGTTGACTAAACCCTAGAAACCCAATAACCACCATTGATCATACTTGATGGATGGCTAGGATTCACTCTTGCCCCATCAATTGCTTTTGTGTACTTTGTCTCAATTTTTTAATGTATTTCATGTAATGAAGGGTAATATTGGAACAAAGAAAGTGCAGTAAATTAATAAAGTTCTGTCACCCATTAATTTTCTAGAAACTCAATGTACTTTTCTTTCATTATTTTATGTTTTCTCTCTCTCTCTCTCTGATATTTTTAGATTGTTTTTATTTCTTTTTTTTTTATGTTTCTATCTTACACTTTTGAATTAAATACTACGAATGATGTTGCATTGTGTTACATAATTTGCAGGTCTTATGTACTTTGTAAAACATGAAGGAAGATGGGCCAAAGGAAAGTTACACATTAAATATAAAAACTTTGAAATCAATCCAGGAGTACAAACAAACATTGTGGAAGTTACAACAACGAAAATGATAAATCAAGTAATGGTTTTCTTCTTTCTAATTTCATCTTCACGAGCTATAACCTTAACTTGTAGCCTGATAATAGTTCTCAATAGTCCCGGAATAATCATAGCAAATCGGGGGCACATGGGTTGGTCGACCCACCTTATAAACGGACATCCACTGAACTGTAAAAAAAGACAAAAATGGAAGATTAATCAAAACATGTTACACATGTATGACTTTTTAACTCTGAAACTGATTATCATTTTGTAACATAAAAAAATGTAACAACACACTTATTTTTACAATAATCTAAGAAAGTGTAACAATGAACTTTATTTTATGTAAACGTACATTATTTATGTGACACGGAAAAATGTAATATGCATTTTTTCTTGAACAAAATTTACACAAAAAATTGATAAATCAAGAAATTAAAAACATTCATCTTCTTGAGCAAAAAAAAAATATCCAGAAAAAAGTTGCATGTAACAATACACTTTATTTTTACAACAATCTAAAAAAGTGTAACAATTCACTTTATTTTATGTAAACGTACATTATTTATGTGACACGGAAAAATGTAACATGCATTTTTTTGAACAAATTTTACACAAAAAATTGATAAATCAAGAAATTAAAAACATTCATCTTCTTGAACAAAAAAAAAACATATCCAGAAAAAAGTTGCATGTAATAACACACTTTATTTTTACAATAATCTAAAAAAGTGTAACAATGCACTTTATTTTATGTAAACGTACATTATTTATGTGACACGGAAAAATGTAACATGCATTTTATCTTGAACAAATTTTACACAAAAAATTGATAAATCAAGAAATTAAAAACATTCATCTTCTTGAACAGAAAACAAAAAAAACAACAACATATCCAGGAAAAAGTTGCAGATCTACAAAATACAAAAAAAAATGAAGAACTACAAAACGCAAAAAAATTGCAAATCTGAAAAAAAAAAAAAAACAAACATACTCATGGACCTGGAGGATCTTCTAGATCTGGAACATCATGTTTAAACATCGAACATCTTTTGGGTCATCTTCAACATCGAACCGCCATCACATCATCTTCAACATCGATCATCTTCAACCGGATCTGGAAGATGATCTTCTAGATTTGGAATATCATGTTCAAACATTGAACATCTGGATGATGATCTTCTAGACCTGGAGCATCTGGATGATGAT
>JARYGA010029816.1:0-35756 GCA_030545235.1 Helianthus tuberosus
CCGGGGAGATGCACTGGAGGGAAATGGGGGCCAAGGACAAGTTCAAGGATGACGGTCCCCCTACTGATGCCTACGTCGAGAACGCTCTGTTTAAGAGGTTGAGCCAACGCCCCTCCGAGTGCACAGTGATCCCGAAAGGGGGCCTTGGTGATGGCTGGGATGAGTTTGTTGTGGCATAATATCCGATTGTACCCTGCCTTTCAGAGGGTTGATGAAGGTACATGTCAATTTACTTTGAATTTGTTATCTGCAAATTGTGTTTGTTTTAATGTGTATAAGTTTCAAATAGGTAAATGGAGTTTCTTTGACTTTGTTGATCCCCCCCCCCCCCGCAACGCTGCTCTGAGGCCCGCGGATCGCGTGATTGGAGAGCAAGAGTGTGCTGAGAATCCACCTTGAACAAAGAAACCATCCCAGATAAAGATAATCAGGGGGAAGTTATAACCGCGGGGGCCACTACTTCGCCTGTGGCGGTTAGCATTTTTGCGGCCCCGGGGGGTGCTGCTGTTACTTCCGCCCCCACCAGTTTGGTGAGTCCACAACGCGCATTGAAAAAGCGTAGGATGATGCCTCCTTTGACTGCTTTTCAAACAATCAAGGTTGCCCACGCCTTACCCGCTGGTAAGTGATTTTATTTGTCAAAGTAGGAGTTGGGTTCCTGTACTCTTGTTCTGAATATCTGATTTGATGCAGGTTCCTTTGCTGAGGCACAAGTTTAGGGTGGGTCCTCTATGCCTTTATCTTCTGGTGGAATTGTTCTTTCCGCGGCTGGCGGGCAAAGTGCCACACCCCAACCGATGGCGGAAACATCGGAGTGAGACGAAATAGAATGCTCGAGACATCATAACACTAATAATTGTGACAAGTATTTAAATAATAATTTCATTCCATTTCTAAAGAATCAATTACAAGGATTTGAATCAAAATACAACAACATGAATAATGAAATACAATACAATATGAATATAAATTTTAAAGTGTGTATCTAAGCATCCTACTAGATTCCATGCATCATCAACATCATCGCTAAACCTGCAACATGTTTTAAAAGTGTAGTTCAATACAAAGGTATTGGCGAGTACACAAGTTTTAGACTCGTGTCATATGTATAAAAAGTATTTTCAATCCAACATAGCATTTTGGTATACAAGGTCAAACTATCATGCATAACTAAAAGTCAAAACCCAAGTGTCCACTAGTATAATAGCATCCCTCGATGTAGCAACATCGAGATCGTAAAGTATGAATAATAGCATCCCTCGATATAACCATATCGAGACCGTAAAGAATATGACTTAACAAAACCCCGTCGGGTGATGTGCTACTCCTATAGCGCTATAATTGTTAAGGCGGGTTAACAAGTAGTATGAATTCTAACATGAACTTAAGCATAACAAAGCATGTATAAGGATTGATTGAATAAAGCATGTTTGTGAATCGTGCATTTTTTAACAAGTAAAACATGTTGCACCCAAAGTGTATTAAAAGAAAAATGGGTCAAGTGTGCTCACAAAATTTGCATATGCTTTCCGACTATCCAATGTGACGAAGTTGATGAGGTTAGAAGGTTGAATGTGTTCGTTTAGTGATTTTTAAGAGACGTATACATTTGGTCTAAGGATGTGAAGTTTAAAGTGCATGAAAAGTATGTATATGAAAAGTAATCATCTTGTAACATTAAGTACTTGTCTTGACACTATGAAACCTCAAGGGTTAATGTTTTCATGAGTAATATACCCATTAGAATCATACAAGTCTTATGTCCTTAGATGATGTTATTCTAACACTTTGACGAATGAACACAAGTTCACCATCAAAGGTTCGAATGTATATAGATATCATTTAGGTTATATATCATATATTAGTATGTCCAATAGTCAAGCATGAGGTAGAAGATTAAGATCTTCATTTAGGTACCTCTAAGTATCATGGAAATCATGTAGGAGGTAGGAAGAACAAGCTTCTATTTAGGCACCTCTTATGTGTTCACCACTACGCTTGATGTAAAAACATACAAGGAGGGTCATGAACTATGAATAATACAAGAATGTAAATGACTACACTATGAGAAATCATCAAGTAATGTGGGGATTTTATTTTGGACAACCCAAGTTAGTCCACAATCACACCTTCATCAAGCTTGAAGCTTGAACATCACTTGTGGGTCAAAAACCCTAAACAAAACGGAAAGTATATGAGGTTTAACCTCTGATTTTTGTATATCTCAGCCTTGTTTTTAAGCCCAACTAACCATTCATTTGATTATGAGCATTAGGACATAGGTTTGAGATGAGTTACACTCAAGTTTGAACAAGTTTAGTAAAGTTTGAATCAAAATAAAGCAAACAGTGACCTTTGGAGCCTTTTTGCCGGAGTTCCAGGGACTTGTTTACTGTGAAACAACCATCGAATCGAAGCTAAGGTCAATCCAAGCGTGTAGGAAAAAGAATGGACTAAAACGGATAAGTATTGAGTGAGTTATGCTCACTTTAGTGAAGCTTAAAGATTCTGCTCGAACTTGTGTTTGCAGCAGCTTTAGAACTGATTAGAGGGAGATTTTGCTGGGTTTGTAAATTGTTTAGGTCTTGGATTAGTGTGGTATTTATAGGGGAAGGGTTGGGGTTAGTAGTTGTGGGTCTTAAATGCAAGAAACACACTTAAAACCAACCAAAACTCACCAAAATCGCGACCAATCCAAGGCTGTTAACGAGCTGGCTCCGGATTTAGGTTTCTCGCAGGCCGCGTAAGGAATAGGGTGAGTTTACACGGGCCGTGAAAAGGGGGAGGGCTGGAGATCAAGTTTTGATTAATTGCAATTTGGCCCCTGAAGTTTACTAATTAGGGTTTTAAGGCCTTTTAGGGACTATTTTCGCCATAAAAACATAGTTTAAGGGCAAATCAAGTATGAGGAACATAAACCAAGCATAATTAAGCATATAAAGGTCGTATTTAAATATCGTTTACGATTAAAACACGTTTTATGCATAAGTTTCACATATTTGCAAGTTTAGCACATAGTTTCCAAGAATTACGAATAAGCATCATTTGTTTCACGAAATTACATGTATGAGAATGTAAAAAGTATAATTTGACATGAAGTTAAAGAAATACGAGTTCTAGTTATAATCCAAGTCTTGGGTTTCACATTGATTATAAAGAAGGAACGATTACAAGGTTATAAGGTTTCCAAAAATAGAATTTCCAGCAAGGGTTTCCAAATATAGAAAGTATGAAAATGCAGGGCGTTGCACAAAGCCTTTCAGATCTTATATCCCAGGCAAGTGTTGTCGTTGTTAGCTCTTTAATGCTACCACCCGTGTTTACAACTGCTGTGGTTGTGACACCCAGCCCTGTTACTACACCGCTTTTTTCTAGCTCTACCCCCGTGTCCCTGTTTGATTATCCTGTTGGCGTTTTCTCTGCGTCTGATAAGGAGATACCTACAACTTCTTTTGCTGGTGAGTCAACAAGTGCTAGAGATACCACTGTAAGTGATACTGGGGGGTCTAGCGGTGGTTTTGTTGATGACAGGGCCTGTTTAGGTGATGATCTTTGCTCAGGACAAACGCTATCAACCCAAGTGGAAGATAGTGGAGTCTTCCAGGCCGGTTTTCCCCCCAGTGGTGCATCACTGGGTTGAGCGAGCATACCCCCCGGCTGAGTCAGCCTATGTCGAGGGGTTAGATAATGAGAACCTGATGAACGCGACGATGGTGGATGTAGTGAGTCAACCCTGGAGGTTAGCAGAAATCCGGCGCTGGTGGATGCATGATAACAATGAGCTCCACCAGACGCGGATTACCATTCAGGAGCTGATGGATGAAAAGTATCGCTTGGAAAGCCAACTACAGGCTGCTGGTCTCCGAGAGAGCCGGTTTGTTTCTGAGAAAAACAAGGTGGAGGAGGATCTGAAGCGTGTAACAGCCAACCTTGCCGAAGAAAGGATAATATGGGCCCACGACATAGCGGAAAAGGATCGAGTCCTTTCTCACGCCAAGGTTGTTCAGGAAGAGCTGGAACGTAAAGCCGTCACTGAGGCTCAAAAGGTGAGATCTGAGTTATCTGCTGAGATGGAAAAGTTCCGTATTGACACCGATTTTGTGTCTCAGGTGCATGAGAGGTATCAAAGTCTCACCGTCAAGTTAGAGGCGTCTAATACCAAAGCCCAAGCCAAACAAGTTAAGTTGGAAAAGCGGGAAGTACAACTTAGGAAGTTGCAGCAAGTGTGTGACTCCCTTGTCTCCGAGAAGAATCAGCTTGTTCAATCTTTAACCGCCCACCAGGCTCGCCTTAAAGAGGCGGATAGTGCATTGGACCAGTCGAACGCCGAAGTGGATAGCCTGACTAGCCGCCTGGCTGGTTTACAGGGTGATAGGAACTGGTTGATAACCAATGGCTTAGCTGGGGCTTTTGAGTATCCCCGCCAATCAGAGTCTTTTGTTGCTCTCTTGGACCTCCTGTCTACTGCCGCTTATAAGTCAGGGCACCATGATGGCCTCTACGAGGGTTATTTTAGATGCCAACAAACGGGTAGGATCACTCCCGAGTTCCAGGTGAATAGAGGCAAACTGACAGTGGAGATGGCGGATTCTCTTGAGGCAGCTTATAATGACCCGCTGCCCGCGTATGCGGAGATGGTTGACAGGGTGGCCGAAGACGGCGTGGACTCCTTACGCCAGATGCTGGATGTCGCGGAGGAATCTGGAGAGGAATGAGTGTTTTTTATTTGTTATTTCCACTGTTCCGTAGATATTTTGTAAAAACACTATTTGGCTTTGTTTGGGGTGCGTGTAAGCACTCGATTTTTGTCAGACAATTAATGCACTTATCATTATGCTAACGCCCGCCGTTTATGTCACACCCCCAAAATCCACCATGCGGAGTATCACCGCTTGGAGGCGTGACATGACCAGGATCGAGCCACCAATCATATTGAACAACTCAATTAAGTAAATAAAACCAAACATAATACGATTGGTGACCAAAGCTAGTTAACCATGTTTAGTTTAAACAGCGGAAGCATAAACGTGAGTTCAAAACATAAGTTCACAGTTCATAAGTTTAAAGTTTTCAAAACGCAAGTTTAATAAGTTCATAAGGTTTTAAATATTAGGCACTGGACCTAACCGTCCGTACACCACAACGACTTCTTCCTCGTGCAAGCTCCAAGCATTTAGCGACCTGTAAGGCATGTAACAACTAGTCAACAACAAAGTTGAGTGAGTTCACGTTTGGTTGTTTAGTTTTAAGTTGTTTCTGAAAAACGTGGTTTGACTTTTGTTGGCTTATTTGCCGTGGGGGTTACCCCGTAGTTGAAAGTATGTTTAACCATTTCCTTTTTCTTTACCCAATCCATAACCATGATCAGTGGGGGTTTTCCCCGTTTGAACTACTAGACGGTATGCAATCGACTGCTACGCAAATAAGTTGTGCCCTATATCAGTGTCTATCATCACTGACAATCTGCCATAGTCCATTAGTACACGCCCGTCCTACCGGCACGGTGTGAGGTTTGTTAAACCTAATAGCGTTATTAACTAATGACCCGCTCGCCATTGGCCTCGGCGATTAAGTCGATATAAATTGAGGGACTTCATGATAGAGTTTTGTCTAGCTAGTTTTAAGGTTGTTGTCCTGCACCAGGAGGACGAACGTACGTATTCTGCACCAGGAGAATTCGTAGGATTAATAATGGCATCCTATCTATGGAGGATGGCCGTACATATCCTACCCAAGGAGGATATGTAGATTTAGTTTTAAATTCTTTAACCCATTCCCAAACCACCGGGAATCCCCATGCCTTAGAAAGTGTGTGAACTCACCTCGGTTTGCTCGGTTAGATTCTCAACATAGTTAACAGTCAAGGTCGGTCAATCGCATCCTAATAAGGTACGGATAACAATCAGTTTCTCATGCATAACACGTATCCTACGTACGGTTTATTTGCACATTACTTCTACCACATAACAGGCACACACTTTAACGATTTACGCCCATATATACTTCCCATCCATTCCCCACTCATAAGCAAACATACAATAATGCATATAACACATATAACATGTTAGATCATTAACAGATAGCATACTCGACGTTTAGACGCGCAAATCACAACTTATGTTATTTCAACATTAATACTCAAAACCGGCTGTTTTCGGACATTTAAATAAAATAGTTAGATTATTCCAAAAATTCCCAAATTTTTATAGAATGTCATAAACATTCCATATTTTATTGTGTAAAAATATCGGGGTCCGGTTCATTACCCACATTTTATAAAAATTCATATTCGGGACTGAACTCAGATTCATGTATTTCTGACCACAGTCCACGAAACAATTTATTAAAAATTCATCGAGTGTCCGATTTACGAAATTCCAGTGGGGTAATTACAAATACATAGGTTGTTATCTACCGTACAAATTTCATGGTCCGATTCATCACAAAACTCAGGTTACGACCGAAAGTACGACACCCATTTATTGCTGTCAAAATTCAGCTTAAGTTGCTGTTACAAATTAATACTTTAAAAATAGTAAACGGAGTCCAAAAATTACGATTCCGGTGCCATTAGAACCGTATTTCATAATAACATATTTTAGATTCAAAATATCGGTTTTTCGTTGAGTTTAAGACCTGTTTACAGCCAACTGAAGTTGGCTGTAAAACCAGGACAGATTCTGATTTTCAATGTTTATCCTTCTAAATCGTGTTCGAATGATTCCGTTAACAAGTTTAGTGACCGCAACAACATCACATATTAATATTAATCAGCAAATCATCAAATAATCAACCAATAATCATAATAACACAAGATCTACATGATTTACACACATAACTTCTCTTTATCCACACCTTAACACATTATGTTCAAGACTTGTTCATGAGCTTTAAAGTTTCTTAACTTTTTATCATTCTAACATCTATTAACCACTAAAATAACATAAAGAATGAACGGATCTAAGTTCTTACCACTAGCTCAAGGCTAGGGAAGTTCGAGTGAAGAAATGTGGTGGTTAATAGCGAATGGAGGAGGTCCTTCCACTTCCGAGAGCACCGAGCTTCGTTGTTGGTCCTCTTACACCTTTGTATGTATGAGGAATGATTGAAAAAGAGCTTGATGATGGTGGTAGTATGGTGGAAGGTGGCTGCCGAACAAGGGAAAGGAGAGGGAGAGAAGAGAGAGCTTGGTGGAATGGTGGTATTTATAAGATCTTCCATATAGCATATTCCTAGCATATTCCAAGCATATTCCTAGCATATTCCTAGCATATTCCTAGCATATTCCTAGTATATTCCTAGCATATTCCTAGCATATTCCTTAGCATATTCCTTAGCATATTCCTTAGCATATTCCTTAGCATATTCCTTAGCATATTAACAAATACGTGTAAGCATAACACAGATATCAGAAAGCAGTTAAGTAATTCCACACAGTCGTCATACACTTTAATTATCATTAATAATTTGTACGGAATACATGGGATTTTGAGGGTTGTCACATTCTCCCCCTGTTAAGAGAATTTGGTCCCGAAATTTAGCGCGTGGTTACTGAGGAAGCTAGTTAAGTTGCGTTGTTTTCCCGATTTTCCTGGGGTGTCACAGTTTACTTAAGTGTGGTGATTTGACGTGTAATGATGCCATGCTATTAAATTTGTTGTCGTCACAGTTGTCAGCCCTCTTAACCCCCTATAAATTGTGTCTTGCTTTTTCCAAATTTGGTAAGTGACAACATGGACCAAAAATGCCGTAATCAGAAAATTTCCGACATACTTCGAAACTTGGACTCCGCGGAAGCTCTGGTCCGTCTCCAGGATCCGGTGACGGAGAAGACGATGAGGGGTAAAAAGGCTAACTCCGGCGATACCATGCCTTGTATAAATAGGTCTTGCAAAGGTATCAGAGATGACGGCCCTTCTGGTGTTCAAGCTAAGGCCGAAGCAGGTGTGGTGCTCTTATCAGCCGACACCTTGATGTAATCATTTCCTTCCGAGTATTCCCAACGTTGTAGAGTGGTATATGAACGACGTCGGAGTGGCCGTCGATGTGCAAACTCAGTTGGTGATCGGAGGATGTCAGCTTCTCCGATTGACGAGGTGAATGTTGATGACCTAATCGTCGATCCTCATCCATTGGAGTATTATGGTGAGGCATTGCATACCCCTGCAGAGGTGTTAGCAATGTTCCCTGGTGTGTAGATAAGTAGAACATGTTCGTTTTTTGGTATTCCCATATGTTTGTGTTTAACAACAGGGACAAGTACTTGGTTTTGTGAGATAGTTGTATGTATTTATTACCAAAATACCTATCTTTTGTAGTGGTTAATGTATCTATTACCAAGATACCCACTCTTAGCGCTGTATAGTTTTGATCATCTGACTTATATATGAAAAATATTTCGTGTCGGAGACATTTTTTACCGTGATATGCAGTTTGAATGCGATGGTAATTTTTTTTGTACCGTGATATGCAGTATAAATGCGATAGTAATTGTTAGTGTACATGTTGGCAACAAAAGGGAATAAAAAGGTAATTTTTATTAACTTAATAACTTAAAAGAAAAAGAGACATCATTCCTGATGGATTACACTTGTTCAAAAAAGAAAATAGCCACACCCGCCGTTAGGGGCGGAAGTCTACATGTAGCATCTTTTCAACTGAGCAGCGTTCCAGCTATGTGGAACCGCTATGCCATCGAGCCTGGATAGGCGGTAAGCCCCTTTGCCTAGGTCTTCTTGGATTATGTAGGGGCCTTCCCAGTTGGGTCCCAGCTTGCCTGAGGGTTCCGCTCTACTGGCCTCGTTATCCCGCATGACGTACCCGCCCTCCTTGAAGGTTTGCTGAGCCACGCGTTAGTTGTAATACTTCTCTAAGGTTTTCTTGTATTTTGCCTCGCTGATGGCGGCTGCTTCGCACTGTTCTTCCAGAAGGTCCAGGCCATCCTTTAGGAGCATGTCATTGTCATCATCAGTTGTTAGGCGCCTTAACGAAGGTAGCCCAACTTCCGTGGGTATCATCGCCTCTGTGCCATAAGTTAGGCTGAAGGGGGTCTCGTTGTTGCTTATTTTGGGCATGGTTCGATGTGCCCAAAGGACATTTGGCAACTCTTCCACCCAGGAGCTTCCCTCGTAGCCTAACCTTCTCTTAATTCCATCCAGCAGACTCCTATTTTCCCTTTCCACTTGGTCGTTTCCTTGGGGGTGTGCAACCGATGTGAAGATTTGTTGAATCTGTAGCTCAGCACACCAATATTGTAGGACTTTGTTTATGAATTGTGTTCCATTGTCGCTCACAAGATAAAGTAGTAGCCCAAATCGGCAAACGATATGTTCCCATAGGAATTTCTTGGCATTTTCAGCAGTTATCTTGGCCAATGGTTTTGCTTCAACCCACTTGATGAAATAATCGATTGCCACAATTAAATATTTTAGTTTCCCTGGGGCCAGCGGGAATGGTCCCACTATATCAACCGCCTACTTTTGAAAAGGCCATGCCGCTGTAATGGGAATCAAGTTGTTTTTAGGGCGGAATGTCTGTGGAGCATATTTTTGACAGCTGCGGCATTTTCTGAGTTCGCCTACTGCGTCTTCATGCATCCCGGGCCAGTAGTACCTAGCGTTTTGGAATTTAGCAATGACTGCCCATGGTCCGGCGTGAACGCCACATATAACAGCGTGTATTTCTTGGATCAAGTACTTAGCTTCCGATGGGGATACACATCATAACAGTGGTCCCAAATACGAATTCCTGTATAGGATGCCGTTGTTTACCTCGTATTGTAACGCCTTTGTTTGTATCTTCTGGGCGTCACCTCTGGCGGAGGGTAATTCCCCTTTTGTAAGGAATTTCAAGATGGGAGTGTACCAGCAAGGTTCTTCCGCTGTGACGGCGGATACTTCTCTGGACTCTATGGAAGGTGATTGGAGTGTTTCCACCTTCGCTTCCTTTTCCATGCCAGAAGTAGCCAGCTTGCTTAGGGCGTCAGCTATTTGATTTTTTCCTCGATGGACGTGATTGAGTGTGACGTTGTCAAAAGAAGCTATGAGTTCCTTGGTTTTAGCCAAGTACTTTGCCATCGTCTCGTCTTTGGCTTCATAAGTCTCATTCACCTGGTTATTGACCAGTAAAGAGTCAACGTATGCATCGACCCTTGTTGCTCCCATGGACTGGGCCATTCTGAGACCCGCTAACAGCGCTTCATACTATGCTTCGTTGTTGGAGCATTCAAAGTCAAACCGCATGGCGTACATCAATTTTATTTCATCCGAGCTTATTAGCATGAGACCCGATCCAGCTCCTTTTCCACTGGAAGACCCGTCTGTGTATAACTTCCAAGTTTGCCTGGCTGTGCTAGATTCGGGTATGTCATTAACCGCGGGGTCTTGTATTACTTCTCCATCGGGAATTTAAGCTAAGAAGTCGGCGATTACCTGCCCCTTGATTGCTGTTCGTTTTTGGTTTTCGATGTCTAGGGCTCCCAACTCAATTGCGCATTTAGCTAACCTTCCAGAGATTTCTAGCTTATGTAAAATTTGCTGCAGGGGATAGTTTGTTAAAATTTGCACGCGATGCCCTTGGAAGTATCTTTGGAGGCGCCGGGTGGCGTGTACAAGTGCAAGTACCAGCTTTTCCAGTGTTGGATACCGCGTTTCAGGGCCTGCTAGTACCCAGCTAATATAGTATATGGGCGTTTGTTTGCCATCCCTTTCAACCATGAGTATTGCGCTTACAGCATTGTGGGTTGCCGCAAGGTACATCTTCAAAATCTCCTCTGGGTATGGCGCTGTCAACAAAGGTAACTTTTCAATGAACCGCTTCATGTCTTGCAAGGCTTCTTCTGCTTCACTGGTCCATTTGAAGTTTTTCTTGTTGAGACAATCTTTCAACGTTTTTATAAATGGCAAAGATCTCTCGGCGTGTCTTGCCAAGAACCTGTTTATAGCCACTAAACGCTCATTTAGTGCTTGTGCCTCTTTTAAAGTTCTGGGGGGAGGGCATTCGTGTTATAGCGGATATCGTTTCTGGGTTGGCTTTAAAGCCGTCCCGGGTGACCACTACCCCCAAAAACTTACCTTCTTTTACCCCGAATGAACACTTCTTGGGGTTGAGTTTAATGTTGTATTCTCTCAGCTTTTGAAAATTTTCCTCAATATCTTCGAACATTTGCTTTTCTTCCCTGCTCTTGATTATTAGGTCATCGACATATACCTCCAAATTTCTGCCGATTTTCTTTTCAAAGGCTTTGTCCATTAGCCGTTGGTAAGTGGCCCCAGCATTACGTAGACCAAAAGGCATTTTGGTGTAACAAAAAAATACCCACATCGGTGTGAAATGCGGTTTTTTCTTCGTCTTCTCTTGACATCTTGATCTGGTGTATCCCTTGTAGGCATCTAAGAAGCACTTGTACCTAAAGGGGACAAAGGAGTCAACTTTGAAATTCATCTCGGGCAGCGGATAGGCGTCTTTTGGGCAAGCCTTGTTTAAATCTTTGAAGTCGATGCACATCCTCCATGTGCCATCTGGTTTCTTGACCATAACGGGGTTTGATACCCATGTATGATATTTAGTTTCCCGAAGGATTCCAGCTTCAACCAACTTTCGTACTTCCTTTACTACTGCATCTCTTCGACTGGAGCCATGCTACGCTTTCCCTAGGCCACTGGCTTGATGCCCGGGAGTGTAGCTAATCTGTGCTCTGCTTTATCCTGGGGTATCCCGTTCATATCAGAATGTTCAAAAGCAAAGATATCGGCGTTCCTCCTTAGCAACTGTTTCAAGTTGTTTTTTACTTCAGGAGAGAGGCTGTCTCCTATTGTAACTGTTTACTCAGGGTGGCGTGTGCTCAAAACCCACCTTTCTGGGCCGATGGCACCTGTAGGTCCTTGCCGATATCTTTTAGTATCCAAGACTTCACCCACCTTGTCCCGGTAAACTGTTGCAATCCCCCGCGGTGTAGGGAACTTCATGAACCCACGTGCCGTGGAGACAACAACGACTAGTTTTCCCAGGGTAAACCTTTCGATTATTACATTGTGATAGGATTCAGCACATACCACAAGAAATATGAGGAGTATGGTTCTTTCGCTAGGGGAGGACCCGAACGTTACCGGAAAGGTGATTTGGCCTATTGGGTCAACTCTTTCTCCAGTGAACCCCTTTATGGGGGCGTGTACTGATTCAAGTAACTTTTTGTCTTCTGATTGCATCCTGTTGAAGCAATGTTCATAGATGATATCTTCAGAGCTCCCTGTGTCTACCAGGATCCTTCTCATGTTGTAGTCGCCTACAGCGGCGAATATGATGAGGGGGTCAGTGGTGAGGTGTAAATCCTCAATACGCGGCTCTATCGTTATGGTAACCAACATCCAGGGTTCAAGGGCGGAGAAACTCCGCTTAGCTCCCTTACTTTTATCGGCGTACACCATGTTTAGCTCCCGCTATCTCTTGCCCGCCCCTTTATCTGCATCTTCCTTGCCAGGATTCTTTATGTCTCGCACCAGGTGAGCTAGCTTCCCCGTCTTCACATAATACTCAATTTGCTTTTTCAATTGATAGCAATCATTGGTATCATGGCTATTGCCCTTGTGGTATTCACAGTATTTACTAATGTCTTTATTGGGCGTATCTTTCAATGGATTGGGAGGATTAAGTTTCAGGTTCTCAGAAGCCAGGATTTCAGCCAGCGTTGTACAAAGGTTAGGATATTCAGACCTTGACTTGGAGGAGGATTCGTTTCTTGAGTACGATCTCCTGGACCTGTCATACTATGAGTCTGACCGGACACTTTTCTGGAACCTATCTCCTTTATTCTTGCCTTTGGAGTTTCGCTGCTCCCTATCGTCTTGGCTTTTTGTGCTTCCCTTTTCCTGTTAGCAGCATGACTGGCCGCCACCGTCTTTTCTTGTGTGACGTACACTTTAGCTATTCTCAGGATTTCGTCTATGGTTGAGGGCACGCCATCCCTAACATATAAGGTCCTTAACAGTTCATCGTCATTTACTCCTTGTAGGAAAGCACTACAAGCCAAGTCGTTTGTTATGCCTAGGATCGCCAGGCTTTCTTTGTTGAACCTGATGATGAAACTTTCCACTGTTTCGTTGCCTCGCCGACTTATGTGGAGAAGTTCGTTTCTATCTTTGGTGTGACGCCTTTGCTGACTGAACTGCAGCTGGAATTTGGATTCTTCGAAGCTATCGATTTCCCCCACAAGTAAACTATCCCACCATACTCGTGTTGCCCCAACCAGCGTTTGGACAAACATCTTGCACCAAAGAGGCATGGGCCAGCAGGCTACCTCCCCGGCACTCTTGAACAGATTTAGATGGTCATCGGGGTCACTTAAACCATCGTATTTTCCCACTGTTTGGGGCATCTTGGGTTTCTCCTTGATTGGGGCCTCGGCGATTCCCCTCATGAATTTGGATTTGAATGTGGCGTATGCAGGCTTGTAAGGCCTGGTAAGGTCGTCATCTTCCACATTGATGGGTTGTACCTGTTGGGCTACCCTACCCTAGCTTATTCCTTGGGTAACTAGGGCTGTGATGTGGTGATGTTGAGTGTGGAACTGGGACCCCCATTTGGAGAGAAACGAGGCCTTGATGTGTTACCCCTATCGTAAATAGGTTCCGCTGTGGGCGGGGTCTGACCATAAGTTGGTTGTGATGTTGGAAAAGACCACCAGGGGGCATATAGGCCGCGTATGGCAGTTGCTGCGTGTAACTTTGTGCTGTCATTGGAGGCGAGTATGCCTAGTTGTTGGATGGGGGTAGGTACCTATAAGGGGGTGCATAGTAATGGCCCGGGAAATAAGCTTGATTCCCAGGTGTAACTGGAGCATTCATAATTCCAGCGGGCATGATTACCGGCTGATGGGGTGGTGTGGATAATGTCGCCGTGAGCGCTGCTGAATACAACGGTGGCATACCATACGTGAGAGACGGTTGATAATACTAGGCCATGCTCATTTGCTGTGTAATGTTGCCTGGACTCGCGGATGTGATAACGGGCATGGTGCTGTGACGTATAGTCTGTGCACTTGTTGTTGATGCTGGGGTAGACGCAATGGTGGTTGCTGTGGTTGGAATCACCGGTCGCAGTTGCCACGAGGTGTAAGAGGGAGGGTCTGCAGCTGCCGCCCCAGAAGGGATGACTGATGCCCTCGAAAAACCCGGTGGTGCTTCTGCTTCAAACTCCTGGTCCAGAGACCTGGTTATGGCGGGTGATGCCGACATAGTGGTAACCACAGAACTCGTCATCAGCAGCGGATCACTAGTTATTACTGCTTGGTTTGGTGTTGTTGCCGTGTTCTGATCGCTTGCCATTGGGTCTAAGTTCACAGATGTTACCGAACGGTCCCACGGATGGCGCCAATGAAGAAACACTGAGCTGAACGGTAAGCTCCGACTAGGACTTCAACTCTTGGCGATCCGAACCACTAACTGCAAAACAGAACACCGTTAGGACTCATTACAAGAATGGGGTTATTCCTGTAACCACCCTCCGACGTGAGAATAAGTCTCAGTTTGGGAGTAAGAAAATATGTGTAGAGAGAGAGAGAGAGAGAGAGAGTAAAACGAGAGCGAAATATGCATACCTTTGATTTTTACCTTTATTTATAGTTTACCATTAGGGTTTCCTTTAACTTAGGATGGGCACCGATAAGTTAGGGATTTGCATGATCTTCCCAAAAGATTAGGGATTCGGTTACGTGGCTTATCCATGCAGAATAGAAGATTCTAGAATAAACATGTGTAATTATATATTTATAATAAAATAATAGGTAATGACCGGGTCGGGTTAGCCGTTCCGAGTCATACCTCGTCAACTGCGTATAATGTGTCTATCCATTTTCACTATCACATTATAAACCGATCGTAATATTAGTGTCATACAGACATGAGCCCTCACACACTTTTTTCCATTAATAGTGTTTAATAGTTTCATAAGTTTTCTCTAACAAACAAGTTGTTCAAGCTCGGCTCGGATCAATTATAAAAACCAAGCTGAAAATCTAACCTCGAGCTCAGCTTGGTTAGGCTCGATTATTTAAAAAAAAGTTAATACATAGCTTTTAAAACTCACTAGTCTAAAATATCATTGAATAGTTCAAAACACATATACGAAATAAGTTTAACAAGCCAAAATCAAGTTCAGCCCAATAGAAAATAAGTTTCAAATTTTAACGAAATACAATATAATTTCATTAGATCCTAATCGACCCCATATATGCTATAGATATCCAACTACACACATAAATACATGCAATAACAACCAATATTTTTATCATATATTATATGTATATAAAAATAAATTATATGAAAGGTAAAATAATCCTAGCCAAACTGAGCCAAGCTAACGAGTAAGCCAAACCAAGCCACCCTGGCTCGTTATGAATAGAGCCAAGCTAGGCTTGCTTTCTAACCGAGTTGAGCTGGCTTAACTAAGTATCAAATCGAGCCATATCGAACGATCTTTTTCCGAGCTAAATCCGAGCGAGCCTCGAACACGCTCCAATTCACAAGAATTTTGACTACCATACTCACTATTTAAAATATTTAAGTAAAATATATTAAAACATTTAAAAAGAAGAATGAATATGATTGGTTTGACAGTTGATTCTGTGGGACCCAACACCCCCTTCTCCTTCGCCAACATGAATTGCCTCACGGCCAAAGAGCGATGTTTAACGCCCGTTTTCCGCCAAGTAATCTGAGACGCTATAAACAATAAACAAACCCCTCATGTTAAATGTTTGCAAACTGTGGTTATTATATAAATAACAATTTCTAATCAATAATTAATAATAGGATGAAACTAGTTTATACAAATAAAATCTAATTGGTGAAGAGGATCTTGCCAATTGAAACGTAAACATTATCAATCATATTTTATATTATGTGCTATCAAAAAATATATTTTATATTAACTTTATTTGGTAGGTTATAATAATACAATAAATAATTAGATCTCCTACATTATCGATTATATGGGGCTACATACTTGATAGAGACATATGTCTTTTAAAGGGATGTCTCATATTATAACCTATGTAAGGACGTAATTTAGATTATTGGTGTAATTAGAGTACGAGTAACATTTAGGTCTCAAATTCAAACCTATGTAAGGACGTAATTTAGATTATTGGTAATTAGAGTAGGAGTAACATTTAGGTCTCAGATTCAAACCTATGTAAGAAAGTAACTTACATTATTGGTAATTAGAGTAGGAGTAATATTTAGGTCTCAGTTTCAAACCTATGTAAAGACGTAATTTAGATTATTGATGAAATTAGAGTAGGTGCAACATATAGCGTTAAAAAATATCTAAACCTTAATTTATCAATTCACAAATAATATAATTATTTCTTTTCGAAATTTGTCACTAGATTTTCTATTTTGGGAGACGGGTCTTTAGACTTGCCTTCGTCATTTAACAAATCCTTAATAGTAAGTCAATAATACACGATGCCAACAATTTAATTGGAAATTTGTCACTAGATTTTCTATTTTAGGGGACGGGTCATTAGATTTGCCTTCGTCGTCAGGGGCGGATCTACTTTAAAAGAACGGGTTCCCAAGAACCGATGTAGTTATTAGCGGAAACCTATACAAAAAATATGGTAGGAACCCATAAATAAATTATGGGTGAACCCATAACAAAGGATGTTTAGTGTTCCAATGGTATAATGTGCTTTTCCCAACATTCAGTTCCCGAGTTCGATTCCTTTTTCCTGCGTTTTTTTTTTTATTTTATGTTCTTCTTTTAATGTAATTGTAACACCCATATAAGGATTAAGCTGTTTTGAGAATGACTGACTAAAGTCTAAAATTGTTTTTTCAGACTGCTTATCTAACCATATGAGTGTGTTTTTGAAAAATATAAGATTAAAGTTGCTTATTTCAAAACTACATCAGTGATCGGTGCTTGTTCAATGATTAAGTAATCTTGGGTTCAATGGTGGTTTGAATGCAACAAGTGAATTTGTTATCTGCACGTCTTTGATCCTAATCTATATGAGTTAGATTAGGTAATTATAGATTTAGAAACACAGGTAATTATACATTGTGAAAGAGGCTTGTTAGGATAACATTTGACATAATACAAGAACTTGCTCAGGATGAGAACAATAAGGTTAGTAAAGATTGTTGACATATTTCTTTCTTATTTTCTTTATTCATTAAGGTGTGTGTATATATGACTCGAGTTTAATAAAGTAGCTATAGGATTATAGGAAGTTCTGGGAGAATGTTAGCAAGTTTGTAAAGCTGTGATGCATCGAGGGAGGACACTGGAAATCATGATCGAATAACTTAAGTGTTGTGGTTATTTTCGTCTAAAAGCGAAGATTTGTGGTATGTGTTTACATAAAATATTTTAGACTTTTATTAAAAGATGTTGGCAACTATTACTTATACCAATACTTATATAGTCTAATTATTTTGAAGTGCTTTACAGTAGCTAAAACAACGTTCCACAAAGGATTATAAGATTTTTTTTTTTTTCAGAAAAAAGGCCTTGAATTTTTACTTTGCTTTGAGCCCCCAAAATGGTTGAGTCACCCCTCGTGACTGTGAATCAGTTCATAGCAACAACGGTTCGACCATGAAATGTTGGACCCGACCCGAACCAAAAATTCAAACGTTTAGTTGTGAGAAATCTGACTACCAAAAAAAGTGAACCCATAGGAAAAAAATCATGGATCCGCCACTGTTCGTTGTTAACAAATCCTTCAGAAATAATAAGTCAATAATACACGATGCCAACAATTTAATATTCATGTCGTATTATTGAAGAAACAAAATCATTAAGATAAATTAGGGCAAACTGATCTCGTAATGTCATAAATATTGAGCAATTTAATATTCATTTTGTTTTCTTGAAGAAACAAAATCAAATCTTAACTTCTTTTCAAATGATAATAACTAAAATAAACATATTTATTAATCTGATTTTTTTTAACAATGAATTTCATTCAAAAAACGGCAAAGTCCTCAAACCGAGGACCGCCAAAACAACCACCTACACAACACAACATATATAACGGAAAAATACACCACTCCTCCCACCTAATGTGTTTAACCTCGACCTATGTTTAAATCATAAAAACGACAAAGATTTAACACACCCGACTACATCCATAACTTTAGGAGTCTTCCCTCTAAAAATCTTATCGTTTCGCTCTTTCCATAAAGCCCAACACGTAACCAAAACAATGCCGTGAGCAATCTTCCTACCATCTTTCCCGGACCGAACTGTTTTGTAAAGCTCCAAAATATCTCGAAAGTCAAAAGCAAAAAATGGATCAATCTTGAGCCAATGACTGATATGTCTCTAGACGCCGAACGAAAAACCGCAACCCATAAAAAGATGCATCGTGGTCTCCACATCTATGTCGAATGAGCTGCACAAATCATTATCTACCTGAATATTCCTTCTAGCTAACACAGCGACCGTGGGAATTATGTCCATCTCCGCTCGCCATGCTAAAATATTACACTTGAGGGGAACCCATGAAACCCATTTAAATTTAAAAAAAGTACCATAACCTCTAGCTTGCTGAATTAAAAACTTCACATTAGACACAGTGAAGCGTCCATCGCTACTACCAGACCAAGTCCAAGAGTCTGGGCCAAGCCCAATAACCGATTGCCTCAATTTAGAAGAAAGGATATTCAATTCTTCTACTTCCATCGCTGAGAACACTTGATCAAAAGCAACAGGACACCAGCCAGCTTCTTTCCAACAATCCGCTACCGAACATTTTTTATTGAGTGCTCTTTGAAAAAGATTCGGGCATTTAACTTTAATGGGCTCATTGAATAACCAACTATCGGTCCAAAACCGGATGGATTTCCCGTTACCAAGCTTACTTTTGATGAAATCATGCACCCTTTTGTCACCGAATTTCATCTTCTCCACACTTTTAACAATCCCAGCCCAGTAACCTCCCACTCGAGCTTTACATGGTAAAAAATTCCATCTCTCCCGACTCGCATGGCAAAACTCCATAACCCTTTTCCATAAACTCTTTTCTTCACATCTAAAACGCCAAGCCCACTTAGCCACTTGCCTCATTACAATCTTTTAACCGTGAAATTTCCAAGCCCCCTTTATACACATATGTATATATAAGATGAGGATCATTAGATAAACTAAATTCTGTAATACACATTTTCTCTAAACAAAAAGTAAAAAGTAAGTTTTTTCTTTTATTGTTAATCGCCCGTAGTAGTTTTTTTAATCATATGTTTATATTGTCAGGTTTTAATTTATTTACACTAGAAAAAACATGTTCAGAGTCATAATCTTCTTTTATATACATATATTTGTGTATGTACAATCATTTATACACATATTTACATTGTCAAATATATATGTATAATACTAATTTTTCAATTTTAAACACGTATATATAAATAAGTATAATTAAAATAAATGAACTTCAAAAGGACTATTTAACGGATTTTTATTTGCGTTGATTTTGCATTTTCAATTTATTTTTTTCTTTAAAAAACATGTGGCCAAAGTGATTTTAACATGATGCTAACTATATATATATATAACTACTAGGTTAGAACCCCGTGTATTACACGGGTTGAATAAATGTAATTTTATATATTAAATAATAAAAAAATTATCTTAAAAAACCATGTGTGTTACACAGATTAAATAAATGTAATTTTGTATACTAAATACTAAAAACGTCGTATCTTTAAAAAACCCGTGTATAATCACCACCCTACCCGGGGACCTACCTCTTACTTAGGTAACATCGATATGTAAACTATTCATCGATAATCCGTCAGTAAAATTAGTCGGTGATGTCTCTGCCCACGCCCGCCGGATACCTCACATACCTTCACTAACTATTACTATCCCCGCCGTCTTCACCGGATAACCAAGGGATTCATTCGTCGGTAAACTTCCTCTGATTTATAGTGATTCGATCTGATATACAATTTAATTAATTTATATAGAAGTTATCCTTAATCTTATCACAAAAATATAAAAACAATTAAAACTACCAATTAAATAAAATCTTTATCTTTATAAATATTTAAAACGCTAATATATTTTTTAGATTTTAATAATTAATATATGATTACAATAATTAATATATAATTATCAGTTATCTTTATCTTTATCATTAAAATCTATTCTACAAATTTTAAATTTAATATTATCAATAAATAACTTTTCATAATAAATATTTAAAAAAATAATTAAAACTGCCTCATAGAACGCCATGTGTCCCTAACATGGTTTCTTTTATTATATGTATAGATTATATATAATAAATGAAAGTTATTTGGGTCACGTGTCAGTAGATGAGGGCTACCTTTTTTTTCCCTTTTCCCGTCCAACAGTACCACTCCCCTCTTTTATCTATCTCATCTCTCATTTACTCATTTAGGGCTTCCCCACTTTCTCTCTCGCTCTGCTCTTTCGGATCTTAAGAGATGTACAGATCAACGCTCTGAATCAAGGTTAGATTATCAATAACTTCCATTCTATAAGTGTCAATCTTTGTTTTCATTGTTCACTCATTCGATCTTCATGCGTCTTTACCTATGGTTGTGCTTCGGCTAGGGTTCCACTGGGAACTTGATGAGGGAGATGATCGGAGGTTGTCGGCTCTGCGGCCTGCAGTTCTCTTGGTTAATTTTTGGTCAGGTTTGCTGTTCAATTTTGATATTCACTTATCTAATTTTGATTTTATTTTTAGACTTCTATATGATTTTGAGGTCGATTTAATGGTTATGCTGTAATGGATTTGTGGTTTAGGGTTAGTTATGAATATATTTTTTCATTTTTCCATTTTGAGTTTTAGGTTAGCGTTTGTTTTATTTTTGGGCTTCTATATGATTTTGAGGTCGATTGATTGGTGACTTGCTATTGTTGTTTGTTGTTGTTTGTTAGTTAGGCTGCTGACATCACCGACCGATTCCAACGACATCGAAAGGTTGTAGGACTATGATGACCAACTCAAAGATTCGAACGACAAATATCAGTTGTTTGGTTTCATTTTTCTATGTTTTACTTATTTTCATATTATGAAATTTGTGAAATAAGGTAAAAATGGCTATTCTAATTATTTGTTAGATGTACAGATTCTGCAGATGTTTTTTGGTTTGTTTTTTTGTTCTTTGATTATTTGTTAGATGTACAGATTCTACAGAATGTAGTTAAGAGCTGAACATAAATCTGACCAGTTATGGTTTCGGTAAGTATCGTTAAATTGTCTTTGATTTATTATTTATTCAGATGCTTGCATTGGTGTACCCTGTGATTACGAGTAGATTGATTTTGATATGTTTGTAGTTTTTGTTTTTCACAATCTGTTTTGTTGGTTTATTTACCCATGTTTCATTCATAGATCTCTAGAATCCATATTTATGTTTTCAAATCTGTTTCCTGAGTTATTTATAGTTGTAGCACACCAAATATTTGTTATTTATATTGAGTTGGTATATTGGGATTAAATACTGAACTGGTGGAATTACAGCAAGTCCAGGTTATGCTTCAAGCTGTCTCGATATCTTTGGAGTTGGATAGGTGGCTTTGGGAGGTCTGAAAAACAGAATTGATAAATTTAGGGAAAATGGGGTTGAAAGATGATAACCCAACAATTGAGGATCTCATTCTACACCTTCGATAAATTCAGAGTTATTTTCAAATAATACTTCCTAGATGTTTGAAGACCGACAAATGTCCAAAGAAGCAGCACTGTGGACATTTGTCGGTCTTCAAACATCTAGGAACCATTATTTGAGAATACCCCTGAATTTATCGGAGCTGTAGAATGAGATCCTCCATTGTTGGGTTATCATCTTTCAAACCCATTTTCCCTACATTTATGGATTTTTTTTTCAATAGGGATGTAATGCAATGATTCCTCTCAATTGAATATACGGACACTTGCTTACTCTCAAAGGGTTATGGAGTGGTTATAACAGCTGATCATGCTAAGGACTGTTATAACTAACCACTGCTCCTTATAAAGACTGATGGACTTAAATACTGATGAGACCTATCCACTGTTGAAGACAAAGCCCTGTTAAAGACAAGCATTAATGTACCTAAGGCCTGATATTCTACCTTTGTTTATGTTAACATTGTTTATATGTAACAGTATTTATCACATCAGTATTTTATACTCTGTTAGGTTGTTAGATGTCATATCACTTCAGTGTTTATATGTAACAGGTATTTATCACATCAGTGTTTAAAAGTTATCCATTGCTGAAAGACAACCTCTGTTTCTTCATTCTTCATGTTGCCCACTGGCTGACCAAACGTCAGTGTTTCAATCACTATTGGCTATCCACTGATAGTTTAAAAACTGCAACTGCTCACATTTTTATTGTTGACATCCACTGATATTGACAATCAGTGGTTTCCCTAAAAAACAGCCACTGCTCACATTTTTATTGTTGATGTGGTTAATTAATGATTGAATGAAATTATCAAATGAAAACTAGAATTACAATGAAATTATCATTTTATCTAATCGTTACATTCCAATGAGATAAGAGTTCCTCCAACATTGTTTTGGTGATAAAAATTAAAGTTCAAAAAATAAAAAATAAAAAAAAATTGTTGATGCCAATTTCTTGCATATCAAATCAGTAATTAATGCTAATTTCTTTATCTTTGGACATTGAAAATATGAAAAATGGGAATTTCAAATTGACGGTTATTTTCTCTTAATTAAAGTTAAAATAAAAATTAGAAAAGTCATGATGACAATTTCTTTCAAATCAAATCAGATTACTGATAATATCAATAACTTTTGAAATTCAAAATATGCAATTGGAAATTTAAAATTGACGTTCTCTTTCTTTTTTTTCCTACAAACGCAACATAGATTCATAAGATTAAAATTTATTCATTTATTAATGACATTAAAAGTCCAATAATTACATAACATACTGAACAACTAAACTTTTAAATCTAACAATAACCGTAAGAATTAAGAAACTTTAGCTTCAACTCCATCGATTACTGAACCTCTCGATGTATGTCCTTCAGCATCGCCATGAACTCCATGTCTCTATCACCGCACTCTATATTACTGACAACACAAAGCTCACAAACGGAAGTTGAAGGCATCCACATAAGATCTCTGGAAACCTGCTGTCTCGTGAATAGGCCAATTTGCAATCCATCAAAACATCTCTTCAGCTCCTGAAGAGTAGCCCTATCTTGATACACCTATTCCTCGATTTGCCTGACAAAACGCTGCTTTAAATCATCTAATTTTACAGAAGTGAATGAAGCCATTTCAATAAACTATATAACTCGACTTTGCTGAAAGTATGATATCTTCGTAGGAAAACGTGATGAAAAACAGGTGAAGTGGCTATGATTTTATATACTTAATCAATCAAAACGTGTAGATTTAATATAAACATATTAATGTATATTTCAAAACAGCAGTCTTTAAATGCCAAAACCTTTTCAAACCCCAACTTTTATGGGAAAATTATAAAATTAAATACCAAGAAACCCAAGGGACAAAAGAACAAAAGCAGATTATCATAATTACAATTAACCTTTTCATTTACCATGTAGACCGACACTTGTTTCCTCTCTAATGGTTATGGAGTGGTTATAACAGCTGATCATGGCTAAGGACTGTTATAACTAACCATTGCTTCTTATAAAGACTGATGGACTTAAAGACTAATGAGGCCTATCTACTGTTAAAGACAAAACCCTGTTAAAGACAAGCACTGATGTACCTAATCACTGATGAGGCCTATCAAACATCTGTTTATGGGCAAACATCTGTTTAAGGCCAAACATCTGTTTATGGCCAAACATCTGTTTATGGCCAAACATCTGTTTATGGCTAAACATCTGTTTAAGGTCAAACATCTGTTTAAGTCCAAACAACTGATATATAAGGCGAAACATCTGTTTAAGCTCCAATATCTATTTAAGTCCTCTCATATTTTAACACTTTTGAAAATAGTTAAAACTGATAGTTTTCATTAATCCTTAAAAGTCTGTTACAACCACTGTGTTGGTTCAAACATCTGATTGTTAAAAGTTATCCAATGCTGAAAGACAACCTCTGTCTCTACATTATTCATGTTGACCACAGACTGACCAGAATCAGTGTTTCAATCATTGTTGGCTATCCACTGATAGTTAAAAATCACCCACTGTTTTCATTTTCACCACTGTAAACCATTGATATTGATCGTCAGAGTTTTCCTAAACAACTGTCCTCCATTATTCATCGGAGGTTGTCACGTGGTCAGTACTTAGCCGTCAGATCTTTGTAACTGCTGCCACGTCAGCATTCACTTTTTACCCTTATAAAACCCTGATCAAAACCCCAAACAGGGTTTTCACTGTCGAATCGAATTCAAAATTCCTTTCAAAAGCAGTTACCATCAAATTCCCTCAATTCACTCATTGTCTTCTTCATCTCGCAACTACCCTCAATCACCATGGCTCTCGCATTTAAAACCCCTCACAACTACCTGTGTAAACTTGATAAAACAAGTCAAAACACAACCTTTCACTATGTTATTGATGCTCTCTCTTCTTCAAAGTACAAAACTTTGTTGACTTGTAATGCACCTATCTACCTGGATACCCAACGTGAATTCTGGAAAAATGCAAAGCTTGAGGTCAAGGACAAAAAGCCATTGGCTATTACTTCAACCATAAGGGGAATTCCGATTGCTGTCACACCTCAAACCATTTTAGAGGTTTTTTAAATGAATGATATTACAGGTAAAACCTCTTTCCCAAAAGCTGATTACCAAACTGATTTCATTGAGAGAGGGTATGGGGAAGAAATGAAAAAAAATACTTTGCAAAAGGGCTGTTTTCCACCTGCCATGAGATTTTTATTCCATACTCTCCTCATGTGTGTTTTAAATAAAACCACAACTTTTAATGAGATACCATTGAAAATCCAATACCTGAGCTATGCTATAATGTCTGAAGTTGATTTTAACTACTCCTAGGAGATTTTCAATGATATGGTCAAAAATGTTAATAATATCAAAGAAAATAAAAAACCATTTCTATTGTTTCCAAGGTTTTTAAGTTTTTATTTACAAAAGAAATTTTCAAAGGATAATGCACATGTGCTTATTCAAGGAAATCCTATTCAAATAAACAGCCTATCTTCTGAAACTTTCACAAGGCTGTCAAAACCTTCCAAAACACAAACAGAGGAACCTGAGCAGAATTTAGCTGAGACAACCTCTGCTCCTCAGGCTCCTGCTGTTGAGCCCACTACTCCTGGTGATCACAGCAGCACAACCCCTGCTGTGAAACCCACACCAAAACCCACCAAAAAGCCAATCAAGAAAAAAATCTCAAAAGCCCCCCGAACCCTCAAAAAAGGTTCCTCTGGAAGATGAGATCCCAGAGATAATACCTGTGACAACACAAAAGTCACCAATAACCACTGATGCTACTTCCTCACAGCAGATGGAAGAAAGATCTCAACCTGAGCCTAAAACTCCTCCTGCATCCTCTCAAAAGGATCACGTTGTATCCATAGGGACACCACATTATGAAGCAATGGATTCACTTGAATCTATCTTCCACAGCCCTGCTCCTGGAGCAAATTCTCTTTCTACCCCTATCCCCACAATATCATTACCACCATCTATGATACCTCTATTGAAAGCAGTGGATATTGATTAGACAAAAATCAGTTCTTCTCAACAACCTATCACTGAGAACATAACCCAACAAGTGGCTGAGTCTGATTCCTCTATCATTGCTAACCCATCAACAGTTGAGGAGGTTACACCCTTGAGTTACAAGTAACTCTTGGTGGTAGTTCAAGTGGAGCAGCAACTACAGGTGTTGAATCCACTGATTTACACCTGGCCAGTTGCTTCATTACTCAGACTCCCTTGAAGGCAATTTCCTCTTTGGGAACTAAGGTAACTACTGGTGTGTATCCACTACCCACTGGTGTGTTTACTTTGGTAACCTCTGCTGAGGAAAGAAGTCCCCAGTACCAAGAACAAGGGGCATCAGTGGATGACTTTTGGGAAACTCTCCCTAAGTCAACTACTGATACAACCACTGCCAGTGGGAAATCAGATGATCCCATTAAGTTGGGTGATGGTTTAAAATATAAATAATTGACGGAGAGGGTTGATAAAATTGAAACCTCTGTTGCAGATATCAAAAATATGCTGCAACAGTTGTTACAATCTCAAAAGGCTACACCCACTGCTGCAACATCTGCTTCATCTCCCACTGAGCTATGGCAGTTGTTTCAAGCTATGCTTCATCAACAAAGGCAATATGCTGATCAACAGCATGAAATTCAGCTCCAAATATTCAGAAACATGATGGAAGCTAGGTACAAGGATACACAAGTTGATATCAAGGCAATCAAGGCCCATTTGCTTCAAACCACTGGCACTTCTCCTCCTACAGTTGTTTTTGTTGAACACCCTGATAATGCCAAAAAGGGGGAGAAATGAAAGAAGGGTAAAGAAGGTTTGCATATGCCACCAGATCCAATGTCTAAACTTGTGGCAGAAATTCCAAGGCCAGATGGTTCCAAAAAGGTTTATGTGACTCAGAATGAATTTGTTGAGCTAAAAGCAAACATGAAAGAGTCTATGGAAATAAAAGGGTCAAAAAGATTTGAACAGGAGAAGAAAGTTATGATGGAAAAGGAAGAGCAGGGTACTTCTGCAACTAAAATAAGAAAGCCTACCAGAAAGGTTAACCAACCCAAAACCACACCTTCCAAAACCACCAAACATACTCCTCAAATCCCCAAAAGTTCCTCACATTAAACCACCAAACCAACAGATGTTAAGACACCTGTTGTATCAACTGTTGTTGGTACTTCAGTGGTTTCAACAAATTTTATCCCAACCACTGTCATAACCACTACATCAACCCACACTCAATCCATTGCCATACCAAAAACATCACCATCATCTCAAAAACCACCTGCCAAAAAGCAGAAGATAAATGTTGACACATCAACAGTTGTAGTGACAACAGTGGTTGAAACACCAGTTGTTTCAACGGCTGTTATTCAGTCATCCATCACTTTAAACACCACCACTCAACCCACAAATATACCACCAACCAATCCAAAGCACAAAAGAAGAAGGGTAACAAATATTGTACTTGAAGATGACACTTCTCCACTTCCAACAAACCTCTTATCCTAGCCACTATTCCAAACCCTATTCCAATCTCTTCAGTTCAAGCCCTTGATCCAAACACTCCCTTACTCCCTTTGGGAGTACAATATCCTTTGGATCTTCCAACAGTTAGGGAGGAGATCAAATCCTTCTACTCTGAAGATGATCCTGAAAAGAGGAATCTCCCATCTGTTCAAGGTTATCCTCTGCCAAGAAACATAGAAGAGTATCTGAAACTGAAGGCCAAACAAGCAGAGGATATATCAGAAATAGACACAAAGGGAAAGTTTGATAAAGACATTCAGAGGAATTTGCAATATCTGCTTACCAAAGTCAGAACTTTAGAGCAGTTCTCAAAAGACCTTTGTCAGAAACTGTCAGAAAAGGATGATGAAAGCTTAAAACAAGACTACATTGAGCACATCATGGCATACAAGAAATATAAGGCAGAAAAGTATCAGTACAAGGAATGGACCATAAGTGAGCTCAAAAAGGAGATAGCAAGAATCCAAAAGATGGTTGATGACAAAATAAAGCAAACTCCTCCAGTTTGGTCCAAATATAAAAAGAATGTACCTGAAAGGACCTTGAAGATGAAAAGAATGAAAGAAGATCTTATAGCTGCAAACTATGGCTCAAGGAATCAGGTTACAAGGTGGTCAGAGGTGAAATTATTAGACACCTACAAAAGGTTGGAAGAATTAAGAAAGAAAGATCCCACAGCTCCCAAAAAGCCAGATTATCCAGAAGCAGTGGTTCCAGTCAAACAAGCCTTGCCAATCAAAAGATCCGCTGCTCCACCTGCTGCTATCCTTTATCAAAGAAGGAAGCAACAGCAGATGGATGGAGAAGCAAAAGAAGACAAGGCTCAAGAAGAATATATTATGAAGATGGTTCTTCAGACAATGATGGCAGAAAATCCAGACCTAGCTAAATCTCAAGACCCTGCCAAAGTTGTCATAACCAGGCCTCCATCACCAAACTCATCAAAAATAAAAACTCTCCCAAGAAACCCACTGGACTAAAAAATACTAACGTGGAAGTCTGATCAAAAGACCCACGTATTGACTCTGCTCAAGTCCAGTGGTGAAGTGAAGAATATATCAAGGGAAAATGCACTTGGGCTGAGTGTAGAAGATTTACAAGATCTCCTTGAGCTTCCATTGTGCAGGGATAAAGATGATGAGGATTCCATGAACTTTGAATTACAATTCAAAGGGCAAGTTAGGGAATTCTTGATGAGGCAATAAAGAGCCAGAATAGTGAAGTGTTTTGGCATCATCTGTTCTAGGGGAAGATTGTTAGGATTGAACCCTACAAAGGAACAGTTGATAAAACCAAAACTTGTTCAGAGCGGTGGATCCATAATAAGCAGTTGTTTGTAACAGATCTTTCCCCTTGACAGTGGCCTTAACGTCTGATGACCCAAAGTACTGCTCATGACAACTGCTGCTGATCTAAAGACTGTTGAAGATAAAGCACTGATGCTCAATCTACTGATATGTCTCAAGTACTGCTGAAGACCAAAGCGCTGCTGGAGCTATAACAGTAGAATGAGAATCAGTAGTTTAGTTGTACATTATATTTGTTATTAGTAGTTTGTATCAGTGGTTGTAATAGTTAGTGGTTGTAGGTTGTTAAGAGGTACAAGAACAAACATTTTTACAAAATCCCAAATCACTCGATCATGTAAGTGCATTGAAGTAAAAGTGGAAATGATGTTATTCATGTGGTCCTGTTGCGCTTTTGTTTGACGTCTAATATGTGTTCATGATCTAATCCGGTGAATTGTAGACATTGTTGTTGAATTCAATGAGATGCTTGATGTAATGAGGTCGTATTAATAACAAATAATAATTAATATAACTAAGTTTTCCGAGCCCGGGAAGCAATCCCGGGTAATAACCTAGTATATATATATATATATATAGGTAGAGGATCCTGTAAAAAGTGGTCAAAGTGTGAGAAGTGTATTATAACACTATATATAATACTATATAACACCATATAAACACCGTATAACAATATGTAAGACCATATAATACCATATAACACTATGTAACACTATATATCATTATATAACAAATATAACACTATAGGTTGTCTGATAGCATGTCTATGATAGATGTATAGTGTTATATTTGTTATATAATGTTATATAGTGTTACATAGTGTTATATGGTATTATATGGTGTTATATATTGTTATACGGTGTTTATATGGTGTTATATAGTATTATATATAGTGTTATAATACACTTCTTACACTTCTCACACTTTAGGCCCTTTTTACACTATCCTTACCCTATATATATATATATATAGGGTAAGGTTCATGCGAGAACCACCTTTATTGCGAGAACTGCGAGAACCAATGTGAACACAACAAAAAAAACCTAAAAAAACCTAACCCCCCCCCCCCCACAAGCTAAATGCTAAAAACTAAATCCCCCCCCCCCCCCAAAAAAATGTAACCCCCCCCCCCCCCAAGCTAAAATGCTAAAAATTAAACCCCCAAAAATACCTAAAAAAACCAAAAAAACATATTGTAAATTTTTTTAAATATTTTTTTACACTAAAATCGCTACTTTTAGTAGCCAAAAAAATTTAATATTTTTTTTGCTACTAAAAGTAGCGATTTTTGTATAAAAAATATTAAAAAAAATTGTGTGTTTTTTAGCTATTTTTAGGTATTTTTGGTTGTGTTCACATTGGTTCTCGCGGTTCTCGCAATAAAGGGTGGTTTCTAACGGATCTTTGTCCTATATATATATATATATATATATATATATATATATATATATTGAAGATCAATAAGAAAACTATTTCTTGGTGAGAAATCTCTATTAAACAAATTGATATTTGTATTGAATTTTTTCAGGGTTAAGTTTTTAGGGTTTAGAGTTTATGGTTTTGATTTAATTTATAGAGGTTAGGGTTTCGCTTTAACGCTTAGTTTTTAGCTTTTAGACGTTAGCCTTTAGCATTTAGCTTTTAGGGTTTATTTCTTTGGGTTTAGGGTTTAGTAATAATTATATAAAGTTTTCTCACAAAAAAAGAGTTTTCATATAATCCCTCCTATATATACATATCATCATCATACTCAGTTAATCCCACTAATTTCAAAAAAAAAAAACTAAGGTAGGGTCTGAGGAAGGTAAAATGTATACAACATTGTCTCTATCACGTAGGAATATAGAGGTTGTTTCCAGTAAGACCCCGTAGGAATATAGAGGTTGTTTTCATGAATTAAGTTTTTATATTGTTTGGAAGGTAAAAATATTCGAGGTTACACTTTTGGGTCACACTAAAAAAATGCACCAGCATCTACACTTTTTGGTCACATTAAAAAATGCACCACCATGTTAGTTTTCATAGTAGCAAAACGTGTTAAACTTATATTGACAATACCATTTTTTTATTTTGTCCCAAAAAGATTTTTTACGAGATAAGTTTTTTTACGAGATAAGTTTTTATATTTTTTTTGGAAGGTAAAAATATTTAAGGTTACACTTTTGGCCACATTTAAAAAATGCACCAACATGTTAGGTTTCATGTTATAAATATTTTTTTAACTCATACCTGTCAAAATTTAGTAACAATGCAATGTTTTGTAAAAGACTTGTGACCTTTTTAAAGTTTCACTTTTATGATATACATATGCAAGCCCAACCTCGTTATAACTATTTTTTTTATGTAGGTATTCAGGCGGACGAGGAATTTTATGTTCACCAGACACCCAATGGCACTAGAATGTGGTGTCCTAATATTCCTACTGTTTTAAGGCCTGTTGTTGGTTGTGTATACGAAACGTGGAAGGATGTGTTCAATATGTACAAGGTGTATGCTGTGTATTCTGGGTTTTCTATTCGTAAGGGGCAAACCAAGATATGGAAGGGGTTTGTTACTCACCAGTACATAAGGTGTACTAAATATTCAAAACCACATATTAACCTTAAAACTGATACCCTGGAGCAGTCAACCTTGAATATCAGGTAAAGTAATTTCACTGTCACAGATTGCAAGGCTAGTATATTAGTTAAGTTTTGTGAGGACAACTCTTTGTGCACAGTGGTAGGGTTCCACGAGCATCATAATCATCCGTTTGTTGAGCGTTTTAATCGTGACCTAAGTAGGATTTCAAGGAAACTACCTTTTACATCCAAACAGTTTATCCACAACATGAGTTTGAACAGAATTGGTCCAATTGTTTTTCACAGAGTCTTAGTGTCTCTGATGGGTGGACATCACAACGTACGTGGCATGCCAACTGATTTTAAGAACTGGAGCCAGTCTGTTAGGCTTTATATTGGTGACCGCGATGCGCAACTTGTTATAGATCGGTTGAAAGAAAGATACGAGAGCTTACCAGACTTTTACTATGAGTTTGTGGTGGAGAAAGGGAAATTGAGGTCGATTTTTTTGGGCAGACGAAATTTCCAAGATAAATTATGAGGTGTTTGGTGATGTGTTATCTTTCGATGCGACTTATCACACTAACAAGTAAGGTTTTGCAAATCAACAGATTTGTTTTAACATAGTAGTAACTTTTTTTTAATTTTTTTTATCTGCAGGTACAACATGATTTTTATTCCTTTCACCGGGGTTGATAATCACAAACAATGTGTGACATTCGGTGCTGGCTTGCTATTCAATGAAACGACTGAGTCTTACAAGTGGTTACTTGAATCATTTCTGAAGGCACACAAGAAGCAACCAAAGTTAGTTTTGACGGACCAGGAGCCTTCAATGAAAGCTACCATTTTTGATGTTTTCACAGAGTCTCGGCACCGCCTTTGCATGTGGCACATTATGAAGAAACTTCCCACTAAGGTTTTATTATTGATTTAATCTCGTTGAAAAGGCTTTTTTGTTACATTTTTTTAACAGTGCGTGTTCTGTTATGTATAGATTGCTGGACACCTGTTACAAAACTCTGAGCTAAGGGCATTGATGCATTGTTTGGTGTGGAGTATTCACATGAAGCCATCTACATTTGTGACGCGCTGGCAACTTTTGATGGAGGAATATAGGTTACAAGATCACGACTGGTTGAATGATATGTACTCAATTAGGGACCAATGGGTACATGCCTACTTCCGTGATATCCCAATGTGTTGTCTGATGAAGACTACATCAAGATGTGAAAGTTCTAACTCAAGCTTCAAGGTCAACTCGTCTAGTGCTAACACACTAGTTCAGTTCATGCTATGTTATGAAACCAGGATAGACAATCAGTGTTACAGGCAATGTGTTACAGAGTTTAAAACTTCATCCAGTGTATCCATGGACACTACTCAATTAGCTATCGAGAAGCACGCTTTTGAGTTGTACACACATGCCATTTTCATAGAAGTAAGAAAAGAGATATACAAGGGGAAGCTGTTTTTTTACATTGTAAACACGGAGGATTGTGATGATGTTTGAGTTTACTATGTGAATCAGTTGGACAAACAAAACAATGCAACCAACACATTCACAGTAACTTGCTCTCTCCTTATAGTGGCATTTTTTGTTTAAGCTTTCATTATCCTTTTTTTCACAAAAGTGTAAGAATATGTTTTTTTTTTGTGTTTCTGCAGATCAAGCTTGAGTTGAGAAATCAATCGGTGTCTTGTTCATGCAACAACTTCATTTGTATTGTGTAACACCCCGAAAACGGGTTTGGTAATCAAACCACGTTAACGCTACAGAACGGGTAAAATACAGTAAGTGGTAAAACTTACCCGGTAAATTAGGGGATTTAAATAAATAAATCTAATATATATTAAAAGGATGAGAAATGCTTTGAGAAAGCAAAAGTATATAAAAGGGTCCGAGTAGACGGGACTTAAAAAAAATAAAAACGGATTATGAACAAGATAAAGTAACTGGGAATAAATGACCTAGTTAGTCATAAGTCTTATAGTAATAAGACAATTTGTTAAAAACACACTATATGCAACTTGGTAAAGTGTAGGGACCAAAGGTGACAAACTTGAAACAAGTTTGTATTAAATAAAACATTTAACACCAAAACACACACTTTAAGTGTGTGTTCTGGTCGTAAATCGCAGGAGAGCCAGGGAGTTCTATGCTCAAACCCTAAACTTCAAGAATTCACCAAATTGAAAGGGGAAATCAAGCCCAAATCGAAATCCAAGCACAGATTATTGATCCTCATCACGAGAGGATTACAAGGTATGCAAAATTTCATGAAAACTCTCAACTTGAAATTCTCATGAAATTGGAATAATCTAAAACTATGGTTGCATGTGTGTCTTATGATGATTTAGGAACAACTATAGTGTCTAGGGACAAACCCTAGACAAATACGAGTTGAAATCATGTGAAATTTTAGTAAAATCCATGATCACCATTGTAGGTGATTAGAAGGTTATGTAGATTTTAGTAAACACTAGGAAATTGGGTGATATTCTAGTGTAATTTGACAATTGTGAAGTGACTTCAGAATTATAGAAGCTAACAACTTTGTAAGAAGGTTGATTTATGTGAAATTAGGGCTAAGAGATAAGCTAGAAACTTGATAAATAAACATGTAAATTTCTGCCCATAAAGTGTTTGTTGAAATGCCTCAAAGAAGGCTCGAAATTAGAATTTTTGTAGTTAAAACACCTAATGGTGATGTTTTGGCTATTATGCAAAATGTGATTAAAAAGAGTTCTAAATGTGATAAACGTGGTTAAAACTTGGTTAAAACGGTGGCCTAAAGATAACGCCTACCGGGTAATTAAAGAATGCTAAAACTAGTTGATGAACTCGAATATGCAATTAGTATACTAATGGGCATTTGACTTTTAAAAAGTCAAACTGACCTATAATACGATAAATGGTAATTTTTTATATGAAATGCGTAAGGTGGAATAATCGTATTAAATTATGATTAAACTAACCACCTTGAAAACGATGATGATAGTTTGACGCGTAACAAGCTAGGTGGAAGCTTGATGAGGGAGCGGGTCAAACGAATCAAGAAGGAAAGGAAAAGCGTAGTTCGGATGCGAGGTAAGTAAAGCTTACGCCCCTTTTTATTATTTACAAATGACATGATTGCAAGTATAGTATATGAATGCTACTAAGTGGTTGGCAAAGGATGTTCCGACACGCATCAATGAGAGTCGGAACGAAGGAAAATGGTAAGAAATCATAAGTTATGGACAAGGGGTAAAATGGTAAATTAGTCATGTAGTGACGAACAAACAAAAACGGTTTTAAGTAAAACGAGTACAAGGAAAACCGGGATAGGTTTAAAGGGGATGAAATGGTACTTAAATACCATCTCATACGGACAAATGGTCAATTTGACTAAATAGGTCAATTGGTGTGGGTAACGCCATTTGACAATAACATTTGATAATTGCTTGTTGAGTTTTGTAATCACAGGAAATAACATAAGCTTGCGTTGCTTTAACTATATAAAGGTTTAAAGCAAAAGTTAAGTAAACGGGTCAATACTTTGACCCGAGCCAGGTACGTATAACTAAGCTTTTTGGTTAAACATACAATTTTGGTCAAAATATTTAGTGAAAGTCCTTCGCCGTGAAGTGAGGGACTAAAGTTGACCAAAACACCCTTGAAGGGTATATTGGGCAAACGACTCATAGGGGTCGTTTAGGAACTTGCATATAGATTATGGAATCATTAGACATGAATAAACGTCATAGGAATGCACATTCGCGGGCCAAATGCTCAAAAGTGGTCATTTGCGTAAAATGATCAACCGATGGGTAAAAATTGGAAAAAGAGGTCCATTATGTTAAATCCACCACAAAATAGTTGTGGTGGAATATTGGTAGTTAATTAGATATGGAACTTTTGTAGCGACACAAGAAAGGCACAAGTTCTAGGCTAAAACGCATAACTACCCTTAACGGGTCAAAATAAGCATACGAGCGAAAACGGGTTTAAATTGTGTAATAAACCTATGATTAGAACCTAATATGGTAGGTAACATTAATTTGAAGAAGTGTATGTGATATAGGAATCAAACAAATACGTTTGTTTGATAAAATGCATAAACGGGTTAAAATTCGGTAAAAAGGTAACGAGTCAAAGGCTTAGAAGTCTCAAAATTTCTTATGTTGGATGTAGGATTTTAACTCCATAAGATGGATGATTAAATTACGGACGCGTAGGAAAAAGAATCGGGTAAAACGGATCAATAACGAAGAAGTTATGGCCGTTTCCGTAAAAACTGGCATAGCTGATCTGAACTGCAACGTGCTGGAAACTGGTTTCCCAGGCAACACGCGAAGGAACAACATGGTTCCTCCGCGACACGCGACAGAACCCTGATTTAGCGAAAAAAAATTATTTTAATCAGTTTCGCTTCCCGGACTCGTTTAAATACGTTCTAAGTTACATATGACTAATCCAACTCATGTTTTATGAGTTTCAGGTATGATTTTTAGCACCGGAGGATGATCAAGCACAACGAAGAACCGAACACGATCAAGAAATAAGCTTCCGCACTATGTATCGTTGTTTTGTTAAATGACGAACTCAAACATGTTATTTTGTATAGTTTTAATTCTGTAAATAAAGTTTAATGAAACCCGTATTTTCAATGTATTGAAATTCCGTTTATTTTCGTAAATTATAC
>JARYGA010029817.1:0-26441 GCA_030545235.1 Helianthus tuberosus
GCGTAATGGGCTGGAACTCCTGAGTGAATAAATAAAAGTCTTGCAAGCTTTTATCACTTTAAGTCTGTTGAACAATACTTCTTTTGTTTTGATCCGCCTGTGGATCCATCTTGCAATCCGTTTGTAATATTTGATGTTACTTTCAAATCGGTTTGTAACATTTTCTTACTTTAGACTTCCACTGTGCATTGAACTGTGATTATTTGACTAATGGTGATATCAACTACGTTACGATACTCCCCACCGAGCCCACCGGTAATACGTGGAAATATCGGGGTGTGACAGGTTTGTATCAGAGCCAACATTTGAGTGAATTAAACACTAGCCCTTAGTTTTTAATCTCAAATGACACAGTAGCACATTCCTTAGACCTTCCGAGTCTAGAGTTAACATAAGAATGCTCTCATCCCTATTAAGTAAACATTGCTTTCGATTTTATGAATTTTGAATATGTCGCCAGGCATGGAAGCTGTCGATGGAAATTCTCCACATCCGAAGCCTAGAAATTCCAAGCTTCGTACCACAGCTAGGATAAGCATGTAACCAGTTGGAGGAACGACCTTTATGGATCTATTCCCAAAACCAAACTTATTTAAACCCTTATCCAGACTACGCAGTCCATACCAGAAGGTCCCTGAGGCTCCCCCATTGAAGATGATACATGTGGATGTTATTAAACTATTTCTTACCTCTGAGTTTTCAAATTTCAAACTTAGACTATACTAGTCAAAACCTAATCCGTGATCCATGTCATTCCTTTAATCATTGAATCCTTGGATTCTACTTATGCAATGGATCCTGATTTGAAATATTACTTATTCACTAAAATCTTCAGAGTCGCTACCGCGTACGATAAATAAAGATGAAGAAACAATTAGAATAAAGAAAGAAAGACATTAGAAGACCCTCCTTCCATCGTACTTCTTTTCATTTAAGTCCCTGTTTGGGCATTTGATTATTGTAATCCTTTGTGGACATATTATATCATCATAGTCCTTGTAGACTTACCTCTTTTGATAAGACTCCTTAAATATATACGTCTATCTATTAAAAATCCCTTTGAGGACATTATATTTCACTATAGTCCTTTCGAGGACATTATATTCAATAATAGTCCCTTCGAGGACATTATACTTTAAAATAGTCTTTTCATAGACATATCATTTCATTAAAATCTTTTGTCGACATATTATTTCATTAAAGTCCCTTGGCGGACATAATAATTCACCATAGTCCTTCCGAGGACATATCATTTCACTAAAGTCCCCATATTGACATATCTTATAGTCCTTACATGGACTTATATTTTCATTTCAGTCCATGCGTGGACTAGTATTACCTCAAAGTCCCAATAAGGACTTATCTTCCTGTGTAGTCCATACGTGGACGTTTGTTTATTATAATTCTCTAATGAACTTATCTTTTGTTTTAAGTCCTTTTATGGACGTATTATTTCATTAAATCCCTATGGGGATATGTTATTTCTAAATAGTCCTTCCGTGAGCAAGAGATTTCATTATAAGTCCTTTAGTGGACATGATATTTCCTTATGACCCCTTTGTAGACCTGATATTTTATTATAATCCCTTCATGGGCAAACTGTTTCAATGTAGTCCCTATGTAGACTTATAATATTTAGTAGTCCTTATACAGACTTATATTTTCTTTCAGTCCTCTGTGGACATATAAAATACCGAAGGTCCTGATAAGGGCACTACTGTAGATTTCTTAATGATTTATGGAAAATTTTGAAAATTTTAAACAGGTATTCATATCGTCCTTTATCAACCATTAGTGTGCATTTTATTCGAACTTTATCGATCAGATAAATAATTTCAAAAGATCTTCTTAATGGTTTACCCCTGCCAAGTGGCAAGACCACGTTAATTGGCCAAAACTTTCTGTAGTTAAGGGTAATTATTCCTTCTACTAGGATAGTTAAAGGAGATACCCCTTCTATCCAGAGGTAGTGAACTATGTTCAAGCCTCCAAACCTATATGATCAATGCGATCATGGTATTATCGTGTAACCATTAAGACAGATTAATCCTTGTTAACATCCAAGAACATGTTAACACTCCTGGCAGTGTGACTTGAGAAACCACACCAGCCGTCAAGGTATTTGGACTATGTCCAAGCCTTAAAGCCTATATAATCGAATTAGATCATGGCAAGTATCATCAATGTGATGATCAAAATATAAACATCCGTTAGTGATGAAGTGCCTACGGGCTAAACTTGTTGTCCATAAAGACAACGACAGTTGTGGTCTATGACCCCTTGTCTAAAGATATTGAACTATGTCCAAGCATAATAGTCTATATGATCAATGTGATCATGACTAATATCAACTGATACGATGATTGTATTATTTTTGAAGTACAGGCTTAGGCCTTCCTATCTTCATAGTGAGATTTTTAAGAAGTACTTTACGACTCGATAGTTATGGTTTATGCATAAATTTTCGGTGATTTAGATAACGAAACTAGAGTAATACAATAAACACATGGTGGATACACCGCTGGTACTTCCTATATATAAGTATGTTTATTGTATTACCCTTCGTGGCGTTATCCCGAATCACCATTAGGATTTGTGTCGCCTACGGGTTATATACTATACTGTCCATTAGAGACATTGACAAGTGTGACCGTTATGGTTCATCGTCAAAGGTGATGGGCAATGCCCAAGCCTTATAGTCTATAAGATCGATAAAATCATGACTAATATACTCAATTGCAATAATTATATATATATATATACATATATGTATATATATAAACATCCATTAGTGATGTCCTATGATTTGCCTATGTGCCACATGAATATTTATGTCCTTCATAATGAACTTAAGTCCCATACTTTTAAAGTCCTTGAGGCGAGCCTTTGAGCTATCAAAATCCCCAATATAACAAATTCAGTTGTGACAACTGATCCCCTGTCAAAAAGGTTATGGACTCGATCCAAACCCTAAAAGCCATTGATGGTCCTTTTGTGACCTAGGCTAGATGTGATAAATATATATACAAATAACATTCATTAGGAATGTTCATAACCTATTAGCCTATATGGTTTAATGATACCATGGTTAGTGTATATTAGGTCATCAGGATGATGACTAGTTGTTGAAATGCAACCAAGTAATTGTTTAAATTTGGTATTAGTACCAAGCTTCGGGTATGGAAAACTCTGAAGAGACAAACAACAGTCGTGATACTAAAGATGCGACAAATGCTAATAATGCAACAATTGTGGACTTCAATGCTAATGGAAATTAATCCCCAAGCTATAATTACCATAGCTGTTAGAAAGGCTATGAGAAAGGTCGTGAAAAGGTTCAAAGGGGCCAAATGCTACTGGCTCTAAAGCACATTCCTCTGCTCATGATAAGAGCTTTATTCATACTTGGAATGCAGAGAACAAACCAAGTAAGATGATATATAGCAAGGATCCCCGTTCCTTTAGAGGAGGTACATAAAAGTACTTTGTCTCTTGCAAGCCAAAGGACTTCAATGGCGAAAAAGAGGCCATTGATTGTATGAAATCGTTGGATGAAATAGAAACCAATAAGTATATCAGCGTTCGTGCTGAGAAAGACATTGTGAGTTATGTATCATATTCATTCGATGACGATGCCGTAGTTGGTTAGGACATTAATAAAGTCTACAAGAAAGATACCCTCATACAATATGGGATAGTTTAGGTTTATGGACCTTATCAGAAAAACCTATTATTTACATCACGAAATGGAAAAGGTGGAATCAGAATTTTCTGACTATCACCATAAAAGTTCTAAACTGTCAACAGTATGTTATCGACGTTAGTTCATTGTCTGGGATAGTGCCCTATTCAGTAAACCCAGAGTCTAAGCATAATGCACTATATATTGGTGGTTTAGCATCAGAAATTAGAAGGCCTGTTAAGACTTCAAAGCCTGCTTCTTATAAATCCATTATGAATCTATCTCAGCCACTCAAATTAGATAGGTTAGGAAGTAAATCAATCAAAGCTGAGACTACCGAAGAAAGGAAAAAGGGAGAAGGATAACTCCCAGAGATCTGAGAAGCCTGTATGCATGACCAGCAACAAAAGGCACTGGGACAGTGTCTAACAGACTGAAGGTTGAAGTAGTGTGGCATCTGTAGTTCCCTGAATATAGAAACATAAGGAATGCAGTCTGTTTCGGCTGTGGCGTTAAGGGCCACATCATAGCTAACGGCCCTAAAATTTCTCGAGATGGTATAGCTAAGTATAGGGAAAGACTAAGAATGGAGGCGCTTAAACCCTCCTGATAAATGTTAGAGGCAGTTTATATCAATAATGACACCAGATAAATCCCTTATTGTGATTTTACTGCAAAGAGTTACATTTGGATTCAGGTGCTACTGAGTCTCTCATAAGACCAGAAGCTTAGCAAACTTTTAGAATTCTCCCATAAGAACTCCAAACATTAAGTGTAAGGTAAAGCTTACCAACAAGAATCATAAGGGACCCTTTCTTCTATTTTCGTCCTATAATCTTCATTCATTAAAATCTAAAGTACTCTTTCTCCAGATCGAGTACGATGATATATGTTATTTTATTTTGTTATACCATTGATTTCTATCAACTGTGAATAGTAGACTATGCTCGATAAAGGAGCCATATAAGGATTTGTGTATCCTAGTGCGTCCCATATATTGCTTCCATGCCTGATCAGTATGGAGGTTTAATGTATGGAACCACTGAGATATCTCGATGGTCATATGGTACTAGAGACAGCTAATGGTATTCAAAGAAGATATCCGATATAGGAGTGTCCAAGTAAGCGTCACTAATTAAGGCATCCAGGCATTCGTAAGGAAAATGTGCCATTTATATGGCACCGGTAATGACAAATAAACTGAAGCTTGAGATTTAGAATATCTCTGTAATCTCCTTATGTATTGATTATCTTCTCCAAAGACTACCCTGTTTACCTCCTGAAAGGTAAGTAGAGTTAAGATTTACATCCCGTATAGGGCTGCATTATTGTGAAATCTCCATGACGATTAGTACCATCATTATTGGAAGGATCGAAACCCTAATTAAGTGAGTTTTAAGATAAGGGTTCATAAAGCCTAATTCAATATTCTGAGAGTTTCGGTATTATTAATTAAGAAAGATGGTTCATTTTTCCTATGCATTGTTTACCGCAACCCTACTTAGGCAACAATTAAGAATCGCCATCTGCTGCCCAGGATCGTCGAATTGTTCGACTAACTATAAGCATGGTTGCAAAAGTCGCTAGGCGCTCCCTAGTCGGTCGACCAGGGAGTTGAGAGTACTCGGCATAGGCGGAGAGTACTCGGGGAGTACTCGGACATGTTAAATTATAAAGAAATTAGTTTTCGAAAATTAAATATATGTCTAATAACGTAAATTTACTAATATTTATAACAAAATACGTGAAAATGATATTCATTATTTAATATGATAGTCATATAAGTTATGTTTTATTAATTTTTAAGTCAAACTCGGCCCGAATTGACCTACTAGATCCGATTTTGGCCGAGTTTGACCGCGTTTGATCGATTCCGAGTAATTAGGCGGAGTTAGAGAAAGTCGCCTCGGCAACCTACCTTGTAGCGACTACTCGGGGAGTACTCGGTCTTGGAAACCTTGTTTTACAACCATGACTATAAGGATTAGCTATTCCTTAAGATTGTTTTTAAACAGTAGTTGGAATAACCATCTCACCTTAAATAAGCTTTTCTATAATTTTTGTTATATTAAGTATCAAGGCTGCTCCTTTGGAGACCTTGTATTGATGGAATGTCGAACGTCCATTTGATGGACATAATAGTGGTAAATCCAATTATCAGGATCTGAAAGTCACCCTGGAGACGACGGATAAGACCATATAAATTATGATCGTATGGAAACGACCAGTAATCAGCGGAAAATCAATAATAGATGAAAGTCGCAAACCTCTTAAGTTCCTGTTAAGGAATAAGATTCCACAGAAAGTATCACCCTTGAAGGGTGTGCTGGAAATTTAATACAACAAGCTAGTTAAGCTCTGATATATAGAATTATTCGAGGAAATCGAATATATCAAGATTGGAAATCAATGTGTCCCACACTGATGATTTAAGGATATGTCTAACCGTCAAGTCGATAGCATTATGATGTGCAGGGTAATGAAAACTCATGGTTTGTTGAGAAGCCAATATCGATTAAGGATCGACAGGATTAAAAGCTCCAAAAGAAAGCATATACCTATTGTAAAGGTTAAAAGGGATACCGTTGGGACCCCGAATATATACGAGAGGTCGAAATTACTATACAACAAAAGAACTCCTATTTTTTTTTGCAAATCTCAAGGTCGATATTTCTTTTAAGGGGGTAAGGATGTAACACCTCGTAAAATCACATCCAATGATATATAGACACGTGTACCAAACCCTAATAAAGTCAAACGTTGAATTTTAAGGACTATTTTTGTGAAAAATCAAAAAACTTTGAATGCGAAAGGACTAAAAGTGTCAACATGCTTAATATAAGCCTCTGAATGACGTTACACGGTGTTCCTATTCACATATGAGCCACTTGTTGATCGAGAGTAGCCGTTTGCGTGATTAATTGAAAGTTTGCGCGACGAAGGGTCAAAAGCGTCAACATGTTAATTCTTACCTCTAAGTGACCTTTTAACAAACCGGGAGCTTTTTGACGTTGGATAATACTCTCGGGAATGCCAATTATTGGCTATCTAAGGCTTTTATGCCTTTAAGTGACGTTACGCGCAACTTTGCAAGTTTAAGGGGTTAAAAGCGTCAATATGTTTAATTATACCTCTGAATGACCTTTTAACGAACCCAAAGCATCATGATGGTTAATAATACTTTCAAGAATTCCTAATATGGATTAGATAAGGCTTCGATGCTATTAAACAATGATATGCGCAAGTTTGCGCATTAGAGGGACCAAAAGCGTCAACTTTTGAATCTACGCCTTTTGGTGACCATTTAAGCAAACGGGAGCGTAGTAATATTTAAACACATGCTTAGGAATATCCATTATGGGCCACGGAAGGCTTGGATATCATTAAACGACATTTCACACTACTTTGTGCGATTAAAGGTCTATTTGCGTCAAACTGCAAAAATATACCGAATCAAATGGCAGCGAACATTTCCGGAACTTGACCATAAGTTAAACATACCATAAATATCCTCTACATAGCTTAGAAATAGGCTTTGAGGGGTTCAGTGTGCAAAAATAAACTTTTGAGTCAAACAGGGACTAAAAGCGTCAAAAAGTGCATAAGTTTGCATTTTCGCGCATATCTTACGTTCTGAATATATCCGGACATCCAAAAATTTATATAATCATTAAAATATTTTATTTTAGTGATTGCCATGATAAAATTCCTTTCGTCATGTAATTTGGATCGTTTTTCGCGTCCGTTCGTGTTTCGTCGTAATTAACCAAACAACGCAACCGTACGGCCAAATGAACCGACATCCCAGATGTTTTTGAGCATGTTTCATGTCCCCTACACTTTGGCATCATTTTAGAGCGTTGAAAATGGCTTAACGGGCCTTAACCATGTCAAAAAGGGCCTTACAAGCTTGCAGGGACTAAAACTGTAACTTTTGAAAGTAAAAAAGGGATTAGAACTAGTTCAGGGACTGTTCTGGAAGTTTATAAAAGCTTAAAAGCTGAAAAAAGAGGACAGGGACCAGAACTCTCAACCCCATCCAAATGTATAGGTTTTGAGATTGTAAAGTCCATCCAGACGGATGGAGTCCATCCGGACGGATGGACACTAGCTCATTCAGACAGGATAGGCTGTTGCCTATAAATAGGGAGTTGGGGTTCCCATTTGGACAAGCTTTTCGGATCCCTAAGGGGACATGCTGTTCGATTGATCTCACGGTGATGTAACTTTTCAAGATATGAATAGAGAGCAGTTTATAAGTGGCTGCCCGGTGTCGTATTCTACTTCTACTCCTTTCTTAGTAATAATAAATACACCGAACATGTCGTACGGGACTGAAGCTCCGTCAAACTCGCCGGATCCAGGAATCTCAAGTGGTATCAGAGCTACGGTACTGATTCAATCGATCTAACAGTTGGTTGAATCACCCAAGCTCATCAATTTTAGGTTAAACGGGAGTTTTGACGTTAAAACATAGAAAATCATCAAAATAAAGGTCGATACATGGATAGGATATGGAATTGAAGGCTTCATTCTGTTCGGAATTGATTCGCGCACAATCCTGTGAAGGTTCATCATGAAATTCGTAGTAATAAAGATTCTGGATCGAAAAATGTGATTGGGAGTGTTCTTGAGTTGTTCGAAAATGTTCGGTCCAGATGGACACATTTGGATCAGATGAACACATCCGGATAGACGCGCTCATACGGATGGACAACAGACTCTCATCCGGATGGACATCAACTCCATCCGGACGGATGAAGACACTCAGGTGCAAAAATGTCAACATGATCCAAGATCAGTTCATTCGGACGGATGGACCTACTCCATTCGGACGGATGAACAAATGATTAAAAAGGCAATTTTTGATCGCAATGACGAGGTGAGTCTTCAGAAAAAATTTGGTGATTGAATTTTTTTTCGAGTTTTTTAACGACCAAGCTGGGTTGTTCGGGGACACCGTCTGGGGCTTCAGCGAACAAATTTGATGATGCGATCACAGATTGTGGAAAATACTGGGGTAGTCATGATACTGGTACAGAATGTTTATCTTCCAGGTTATCTAACTATTTATGGGCCGAAAATAAAAATACGCAATGTTGAAAAACTGACTTCTAGTGGCCAAAATGACACATTTTCGGTATAGTCGAGTTTTTCAGAGAGGAGAGGAGAGAAGACTGAATTGCTCAGTTTGAGGGGGAATTCAGTGAGAACATGCCAGACTTTGCAAAAATGAGGGGTAATGAAAATTCCAATATAAAATTCTGACGTTTTTTAAATTCGTGACGCTGCAACAGTATCCGGGTGGTTCTGACTTCAGGATTGTCTGGAGATGCATAAGATCTGGATTTGTGAATTCATGATCATAGGAAGTTCAGACTTTACAGATCAGGGTCAGATTGACGTCTTAGGGTTTGAGTCTCGGGTCTTCGTTAAGCCGGTCAGCAAGATTAGCATCAGGAGGTGCAAACAGTATTTTAGATGCTTATAAGATATCACAGACGTGTGATAGTCTAAAGTATCAGAATGGTTAATCTTCTAGGAGATGAATTGTTTTTCGGACTAATCGCCGGGGAATGATGATGTTTGTTGGTTAAGTTGTTGCTGGAACTAGCGGAGAAGACTGTAGATCTGTTATTGTGACTGAAGAGGAAGAAAGTGAGTCTGACCGTGAATGAATGTTTCCGAGATCTGAATGTGTTACCAGATGATTCATCGGATTGTCCGGGAATGTGAATCTGATCGTGAGTGAAAGATTCTGAGATCTAGATGATCCAAGGAAATGATATCTGATCGTGGACGATGGCTTCGAAGATCTGTAAGTGATCGTGGATGATAGCTTCTGAGATATAGATTATTTGAGGAGATGAATCTGATTGTGGATGAATGCTTCAGAGATCGGAATACTTTACCAGATGATTTGTTTTTCGATGAAGAGTTGCTGATTGTGGAGAATACCGGTTATTCGGGATATCAGATCTTCAGGGGGAATTACGGATTTGAAGTTGATCAATGGAGTATTTGAAGTTTCTATCAATTGCCGTTTGAGTTTTTGTACATTCTTAGATCAAGCAAGCGGAATGCGAGATCGTGGTGCTGAAACGATATAGCAAAAACTGAACGTGGAGGTGGCTAAAGCTGAAACACAGATTACTGCATTTATTAGTTTCAAGTTGGTGATTGTTCATGAAGATTGCAGTTTAGTAATTCAGAGGAGGAGTCAGGAACCGTGCAAACAATGAAATGAAGATTCATTTCAGGGAAAATACATTGTTAAAGATGCAAACCCGGATCATCAATTAAGGGGGAATCTGTTGGTAAATGTCAGATGATTGATTGAAGTTGCAGAATATTCAAACATGGCTCAAGGTTCTCAAAGTGATAATGACGATTCGACAGTGACAACCAAGGGGGAATCTGTTGGTGCATATTCCGTACGTCTGGCACTATGCGAATAGCTAGATAGAGCGTGTGTTGAATATTATATAGAATAGGATCATTTGGACACAGTGTTGATACTGTAAAGGTCCATCCAGACGGATGGACAACATATAAGTCCATACCCCATCCAAATGTATAGGTTTGGAGATTGTAAAGTCCATCCGGACGGATGGACACTAGCTCATTCAGACCGGATAGGCTGTTGCCTATAAATAGGGAGTTGGGGTTCCCATTTGGATAAGCTTTTCGGATCCCTAAGGGGACATGTTGTCCGATTGGTCTCACGGTGATATAACTTTTCAAGATATGAATAGAGACCAGATTATAAGTGACTGCTCGGTGTCGTATTCTACTTCTACTCCTTTCTTAGTAATAATAAATACACCAAACACATCGTACGGGACCGAAGCTCCGTCAAACTCGCCGGATCCTCGAATCTCACACCCATAGTTAAAAAACTCCTAATAATTAACTATCAAGTTGGCAGCTATCAAGTTCATAGTATTCGTACTTACTTCCACATGTGAATTTCTATACTCTTTGGCTTATAGCCTTTATGTTATCATACTCGGTAAAGTAAAGTATAAATGATAAAGAAACGAGTAGTGTATAGAATGAAATCACTCTGGCTTATAGCCTTTAAATAAAAAATGTAATTTTTCATTGATAGTTTATTGAAAGACAACCTGATACATTAATAAAAGATAAAGCTAAATAATGATTTATGCGATATAGCAGTTACTTCCAAGGCTTCAAGTCTTGACTAATAATCCATGGTCGTGAAGTTGGTATGTGGCGAGCACATGATAGGGTGATTACCTACAGGACCATAAGTATTGCCTTACAGTCCATGGTTGCAAACCTGCTATGTGGGGAGCATGTGATTGGGTGGGAACCTATGGGCCACAAGTATTGCCCCGTAGTTTATGGTTGGGAACCTGGTACGGGGAGAGCATGTGATTGGCAAGTTACTTACGTGGTTGCAAGGCTTGCTTAATTGCAAGCACCTAATAGGGTATTAACCCTAGGCTACCACTAGATGTATAGAACTACGAGAGGAGTGATGTTAATCACTCATGGGTGAATGTCACCTTAATGCTAAAGATAAATGTTAAAGCTTAAAGTATGTTATCATGAAATGATGGGTATTATTAATATTTTTGAAATGCTTTCTAAATCCAGAACTTACTCAGTGTAGCTAACTTTTAGTGCGCACGTCAGGTTTAAGTTAGTTTGTTCGTGAGCTTGTGAGGTTAAAGTTAGTTTGTTCTTGCATCTCATTTTATTGTTATTATATTTATGGATAGTTATATGTTTTAAATACTTTGAATTTAGATTTATTGATACTTGTTTTTAAAAGTTTTTGTTATGTATGAATGAATTTCTAGATTAAGAACTATATGCTCAAGAGTAAATTCAACAAATGAGAACCCCGGTTTGGGAATTTCAATATTTCACTCCTCTCATCGTTCATGTCATCTCATGTCCCTTTATTGAGTTTGTCTTTACTAGTTTTTATGCATTCTTTTACTTCCTAGACATTCTTTTCACTCACTCTCCTCCCCTCAAGCTTTTCTTATTTCATACTATATTTGGTTGGGATATTCTTGCATGTATAGGCATGGCTATGTGCAATCAATGTACTAGTCTTTGTGCTTTCTATATCATCAACACTAACCAAAAAATCTTATGAATTAATACTAAAGCATTCTAGAAACAATATGTGACCCACATATGTGTTGGAACTAATCTTATCAATACTCAAAAGTTGGAGGATGCTAAATGGTTTATTATTTTATTTTAGTAGGAAGATTTAGGATTTATGCTAGTTATTTTATTTGGCTTCCTTATATAGTAGGTTACTTGTTCTCCAATGGGTTGTTCAATATAAATAGGGTTATAGTATGGTGTTTATTTACCTTCAATTTTAATCTAAGAGTTTTTTTGTGTTAAATTCATTGTTTGATTATGTTAAAGAATGCCTAATTTTCAACAATTGGTATCGGGGCGATATATCAATTTGAGAGGTTTGTAGGTGTAAAAAAGGTTTGTTGATCAAACGGCAACAACAGGTTGTAGTGATTAAGGGTGTGATTAAAAACAGCAAGACCGTAGCAATCAAGGAGCAATGATTGCATACTTGATCAAAGGAGAAAACCCAGCTATAGTGCAGTGTTAGATCAGATCAACATCAAACTTCAAAGTGTTGTTTTGCGTTTTCCAGTTGAAGATGTAACACCTTTTGCAAATTCCACTTCAGACATAGGCATGAAAGAAATTGGGTTGAATGAAGTGCATTGTCTTAACTAAGATGATATGCTTTTAGGCCACAAGTCATCACATTAGAACTCCCCAGTTAAATGCGTTTGAACAATAATCGTTACGAGAGTGACCTTATGGAAAATCCTCACCTGTCACAAATCACTAACTTGTGAGCAAGTTGATTGTGTGTTATAGCCAAATATATGGGTGTTGCTAGTGTAGTTGAAGCAATGTGGCCTCATAATTGTGACAACTGCCACTTTCCGGTAACTTTCGTACACTTAAATTACTCATTTTTAGCTATACAGTTATGTGTTTTGAACATCCGAACTGCATATTTCATGACATACACTTATAATACTCTTGGAATACATATTTATGATGCACATGATTCATTTTTATTGATTACATTTGAAACAGTTTAAACAATGCATCGAAACAACTAGTATAGCACCTAGTAGACTAGTGTGCTGACTGAAACGTAGGATCCGCAGAAACCATCTTATTGACATATTTAGGACTTAGACAAAAGTCCAACATCAAATATACATTAAACCCTAACTAGGAATGCAAGGGTTGATTTAATACCTTCCCGAATTCCGATAACACTAAAAACTGTCCGAAAAGCACTAAAAGTCACAAATTCGACACTTTTCTGCAGAAATCAGCATTTTAAACTTTCTGCTATGTGTAAAAGTGTTGTTTAACTTAGAATTCATATGAGAATACCTTGGGGTATCATCTAAACCAATAACTACATCAATTCCCATAACTTACACAAGCTTAGCATTCCCGTAACGGCTGTCAAGGTTCTGCCCGACGTAGTCGTTGGAATGTCGTCTCGGGGAGGGTGTTACTAATGTAAATATTGGGTTATTATACTAACACGTGTGCATTTGTGTAATTAATAGATAATCACCAGGAAATCCTTAAGGAAAACCCTAAGACATCAATGTGCGTAATCTCCTTTTTGTAAACCTTTTTGCAAACTGTTTTTACAAAACCTTTATTTATTTTAAATTATAATTTGCAGTGATTGAGTCTTTGTAGTTCTTCAATTACTGCCGGTATCTTGGGGTTTTGTATACAAAATGTGCAACACGTTACCATTGGACAACAATATAGCCAATATGTAATATGACCCACCAGTCAGGATTGACAGTACTGAATGAGTAATTGTGTAGATATAAACATTGTAATCGCTCTCAATACTGTAAATTGATAAAACTCTTCTTGATTAAACTAGGATTCACTCACCAGTATTTCCCACTAACAAAATGTTTTTAAACGCGTTTCAGGTAAACAAAATGTGAAAGCCAAATAGAAGCCAGCTGGACAGCACTGAAGGCTTGGAAAAGTGGCTATAAAAGTTAACTAAATAAAGAGATGTTTTATTTAAATAAAATAGGGTTTATCCCTATGAAAATGTGTGTAATGAAAACTTGGGATTTTCCTATATGTTTAATATTATAAAAGCGTGGTATTTTACTCTGATAAAATATTTCCTAACTACGGTCCTGATGAAATTTCCGCTGCCAAAATTGATAAACACCGATACCACCAAAACTGATTTCGAGGCCGCCCGTTACCGGGACAGATAGGGGGCGGGGGTTGCGACACTATGACACTTTACTTTTCATGTTAATGGTTTGTAACCGATACACTTAACTCTTGTGTGTTCTTTTGAAACAACTATGTAATGGCATTGGAGTATGTTTTTATTCATTTAGTATGTTCACTTATATTGTTATGCAATGAGAACCGATCAGATCACACCTCACGCTTCCGCTACGAGCGGGTGTGACAGTTTGGTATCAGAGCATCGATTGTAGTGAACCAGGATTTTTTCTCGAGTCTAGTCTACAATCACTAGGGACCTCTCACGAAAACAATTTATACAAGAACAAGAGGTTTTAATTGCATAAATATTTTTCATGGTCCACTACAACAAAATTCAATTCATATAAACCAAACAAGGACATTTCCATGGGTGAAGTCTATGAGAAGTAGACACATTACATTAACAGACTATGTGTTGTAGGCACATTACATTATCACTTTACGCATTATAAACAGTTTACAAGTTCAGCTTATACAAGATAGAAATCACTGTTAGATAGGATTTTATATGATTATATATATAAATTATTTATATATGTGTTCTATGGAATATTGTGGCAAGAATGAAATACCTTTAACTTCGAATTCTACTAGTATTCTTGACTCGCACGATGAGAATATCGACCTCACGTCTATTGTGGAGCTTATGATGAACATGGTTCTTAAGTGAGACCATAAAGCATTGATCCGTGGAAGATGGTTTCTTTCTCGCGGATGCTAAGATGCCTGACTTCGGTAGTGACGATGAGGTGGAGGTGGTAGCCTTGGACAACAACTCCATTAGTGGGATGAGGTCCATGTGGCTCATACAAATCATGATTGACGACACACTTGTCCAGAAAAGGAAGATGAAGTACTCTTCTTAAAGGTGCTCCTCCCGTTGTTATTAATATGAATTATCTCTGTTTCTATTCCATCTAACGCTGTGCCGTTCCGCTAGTAATGACAACGGACGTTGATACATGAATTCTCACGAAGGTCCCTTCTATGTTGAAGTTATATAGACAATAGTGTCCTCTCTCTGACTGATCGTCTGCTTTGAACGAGAGAATGCTAGGGTGACCACGCAAGACAATTTATTATTACCGGGGCCCACATAATAACAGCTTGTAGTGCATGGGAATTCTGGTGGACTCTGCGGCCAAAGCTAGTGATCACTATCCATTCAAAATTCTTAAGTTGTTCAAATTTCTATCCATTAGAACACTAACCGAGATGGTTACTATAACACCCTACGATACAATACAGGAAGACGATACGTGTTATTCGCGTCTAACATTCGACCTATATCACGTGACGGTTGAGACTAGTCATTTAAACAAACAAAACTTGTTAGCTACTCATGGAGGATTTTCCTCAACATTCTAGAATTCTTGTACATGAGTTGGTTCCATGGTGTCTATGACACCTTATCTTATTTATTGGAAATGGATACAATAAATTCCGTCGCTTGACGCTTGTCTTGTCCCAAGGGATAGTATGGCATGAGCCATGCTACAACTCCCTCATTGCGTTCTATTCGACATCTATGGAGATTTTAATGATCTTGTTGGAGCTCGTGAAGCTCAAGCACTATTACCATATTCGTCACATGGACAAGTACGACAAAGAAATTTCTCTACTTCGGATGATCAAAGCCTATGGTGTATGGAATGCATACTATATGGATGGAGGCCACTGGTTAGTTTCCCCTCCTCAACGAATTATTTCATTTTCCACTTAGATATATGACCAATATACGCAAGAGGCACTGCACATTTTGGTTTCGGTTATCCACATTATCATTTATTTGAACATGTATGAACAATGCGATCTTAAGGTTTACATGACCGATTGCATCCTTCATTCTTGGGCGCATGATAGACTATGTTATCCAAATATATGTCTAGATTCTTTTAATAATGTATATTAAAAAGATCATGGTGCCAGGAGGAAAGTCTACACCCAAAAAGGGGTTAACTAATCAACATCTCACTGATTAAAGCTGAACTAAAGTTCTTATGGAACGACACGAGGGTGTAGAAATTGCACAACATGAGGTTAATCAAGACGACACTAGTGACGGTACTGGTGGTACAGGTAGTTCAAGTGTTTCAAATCCCGATGGATCGGGAACGAGTAGCAATGCCACGCCAGAAGATGCGATCACACAAGGCCTTAATTTTAAGACTTTTCCGGACTGTAAGCCGCAAGACCTCGTTAATACGATAGGTGCGGTAGGTTCTGTCTGCTAAATAAAGACAATGGAGTCGGTTAGTCGTACTAATAAACATACTCCTGCGTAAACAATTAGGTAAACGGAGAGTCTCCCACTGAATGCAACATTAACTCTGTGGAACCTCCAAGTACAAATGTTAGGAAGTGATACAGTGAAGAGGTTGTCGGGGGAAGAACTCAAGGATCTTATGCGAGAAGAGTATTGCTCGCTGATTGAAATTTCAATGTTGGAAACAAATTATAGAACTCGATCATGACTAGAGCCAATATTGTTGGTTACACTCGAGGCTTTCACAATCTCTCAAGGGTTGTTCCATACTGGGTAACACCCGAATTTAAACGCACTGAGCGTTACATTTGGGATTTAGCCCCTGAGATCCGAGGCATGACCACATCATCCCACCCTACCTCGATCACTCAAACAGTAGTTCTTGCAGTTAGTCTCATCACAGAGACTAGTAAGTCGGTAATACTCAAGAAAGAAAAAGGATGTTTAAGTGTGGCACAGAGGCCACTTCAAGCATGAAAGATTCTATGAATGAATCAAACTAGTAAACAATTGGGTGTGTGATTAGAACTATGGATACTCCATGAGATCTAAATGTCATCATGAGAACGTTGTACTCTACAGGCATTATGTGTCAATTCTTTTGATACTAGCGCTGGGCCTAGCTTAGTGTATTTAGGTGTCAAGCATATACTCGAATTAGAGTCATGTTAGTTAGACACACATTACCACATCAAGTTAGCAAATGGGGAATTAGCTGAGTCATGTTGAATCAGTAAGAGTCACCGACACGTTTCCTATTAACCAACATTTCACATCCATATTATTTGATACTGGTGCCGATTTTAGCTTCATCTCAACATTTCACATGCATGAGTTTCATGACTAGTGACAGGATCGTCCTAGCTACAATTAGGGACTGGATTGTCCTACATCTAAACATAGGGATTGGGCTATCCTACATCTAAACATAGGGACTGGGTTGTCCTACATTTAAACATAGGATTCCTAAACTGCACAGTGAAGTCCTCGCCACATAGAATTCAAAATGTGCTTGGCCTAGAGTCAAGTATACAAGGTGCCCCATATTCTAAAGAATTGGCAACGGTAAATTAGTCGATTCAGGGGAAGTTGTCAGAGAATGTTCCCTGGGATTTGGCAAGCGGAAATTCAATATCAATTTCTTACCCGTTCAGTTGGGTAATTTCGACGTAGTGGTTGGCATGGATTGGTTATACGATAACCGAGCCGAAGTCGGTTGTCACGAGAAAATCATTCGCCTACCACAATCGAACGAAGAGACACTTGTTATTCATGGAGAGAAGCACGACACCCCATTGCGGATCATCAATTACAAGAAGGCACAGAAATGCTTACGGAAAGGTTGTATTGCCTTTCTAGCACATGTTGTCGATGTTAGGAAACTTTATTTGTAAGTATTGAAGAAAATCACAATCAACTGGATCTATGAAGAGATCACAGTCCTGAAGATCACGAACTAGAAAAAGAAGATCAGATGGGACAACAGAAATGCACAGCATCTACTTCAAAGAATCACAAGTTGATCAAGAGCTGAATTGGATTATCAGAAAAGGTCACTTCTGATGGATCTGATGATATTTCTGATGAAATATCATCAGTCTCTGACGATTCTGATCATCAGGATTTTTCTGATGATTTGTTCACCAGAATTTCTGATGAAGTGGTTTATCAGAATTTCTGGTAAAACACCCCAGTTGTCTGAAGTTGGCTCTATCCTGCCATAATTTCCGAGGCAAGTTGACATTATTGGATATCATGATGAAAAAGGCAACTTGAACGTTTGATTCAATGAATATGTCAATTGGCCACTTTTTGCAGGACTTATTACATGAATAAACTATTGTTTATTCATGCACCAAGCCTTCTATAAATAGAAGGCTCAACCAGGAGAAGCAAAGTGAGTTTTAATCTTATCATTCATACATACATCAAAACTCCATTGCCCTCTCACCCACAGAATTCAAGATTCATTTGTACTAGATAATAATCTTACAATCACCTTGTAAACCATTTTATTTCAAAGTGATATAAACTTGATAATTCTGTAGGTCTTGTTTCTTGAAAGTCTGATTTCCATTTCCGCACATCTTTTTCACATCTACTGAAATCACTTGCCATATTACGTGAAAAGAAGTTGTTTTAAGGCCATACTAGGTCCAACAATTGGTATCAGAACAGATTGAATAAATTATTTTCAAACGATCAATCGCTCATCTTCTTTTCTCTAAATATGCCCAGCTTTCAATCCTGGAATAATGCTTTTAACATTGGTTCTATGTCCAAACCTCCGACTCTGGTCAGAGAGGAATACCCTCAATGGAAAATCAGGATGGTCAATTTCCTTAATGGTCATGACCGAGCTCTGTTTCAATCCATTGAAAGGGGTCCACATATGCCAATGACTATAATTCCAGCTATTCCAGCAACTAACCAATCACCTGCTATCCCTGCCTCCCAAGCTCCCAAAAGTGAAATACTTTGCTGGGGATGAAAGGGCAAAGTCACTTTTAATTATGGCCATCCCCAATGACATATTTTCAAAAGTTGATGCATGTGCATCAGCTAAGGAAATATGGGATCAGTTGGAAAATCTTTGTGAAGGAGGAGAAAGGATGAGAAGAAACAAGAGAACAAATAATGTCTCATCTTATGAAAGGTTTAAAAGTTTGCCAAATGAAAGATTAAATGATACATATCAAAGATTTACAAAACTTTTAAACGAGCTAAAGAAATTTGGAATAACTAAGTCAAATGATGAAAGAAACATAAAATTTCTTGATGCCCTTCCTAGAGAATGGAGAAGTCTAACCATGACTTTATCATCAACCTTAGAACTAGGAAACATGAGTCTTCATGACTTATACAGCATCTTGGTCCCAAGAGAGGAAGAAATATTTGAAGAAATCATTCAAAGAGGGGGATCTTTAGCTCTTATCTCAAACTCAAAAAGAACAATACCCACCAATGATCCACAACCATCAAGCAGCCAAAGTTTTGAAGTTTCTGATACTTCATCAGATTTTTCTGCTTTTGCTGAGGCTATAGCACTGATCACCAAAACATTTGAGCAGAGGTTGAGGGGAGGTAGCCAGAGATACCAGAGGAGTGACAGAGGAAGGATGGATGGAAGATCTAAAGAAGAGGTTAGATCTAAGGATAAAGGGAAGGCTGAAGTTGGGTGTTACAAGTGCAAGCAGAAAGGTCATTATGCATCAGAATGCAAGACCAAAAAGCTGAAGGATTTGCCAATTATGAGAAAAAGCTTGAAGAAGCAAAGAAACAGCAACAAGTAAGCTTAATTGCTGGAACAGATACATGGTTATCTGATGATTCTTCTGATGATGAAGAAGAAGAATTGGCAAATTTCTGCCTCATGGCACTTTCTGAAGGTCTACCAGAAACTTCAGAACAAAAGGTAAATTTAGACAATCTTGATCTTGAACACAAGCTAAACAAGCTCATGTCAGATTTTCTAAATCTGCAAGAAAAACATCAATCAGATATTAGAAAATTTGATGAGTTGCAAAGGACTTTGAATAAAATCATTCTTGAAAACCAACTTCTTATAGAGGATAGTTTAGATCAAAGAGCTAAAATTGAGTTTTAAGAAAATGAAAGAAAAGATCTTTACAAGAAAATCAATGACAAAGAAATCAATGTAAGAGGTTTTCAACAAGCCAAAGAGTTCATAAATTTTATTGAGTCCACACCTAAGAACAAAGGAAAGGGTTTAGGTTATACAAGATCAAATGGAAATAAACCCACTGTCTTTGTAAAAGCAACTCATCAGAATTCTGAAAAATTTACATCAGAATCTGAATCTTGCAAAACAACCTGTTCTGAATACTCTTTTGAAAAACCAAACTTCAAAACAAACAAAAGTGAATGCAGTCAAGAATCTGTAAAGACTCCAAAAGCAGTTCACTCATTTTTTCAAAATTATCCACTCATTCCATCACAAGAAGAAATATCAGAAAATTCTGATAACTCTTGTATGTGTGTTGACATACTGAAGCTTGTTCAACACCATCTTCAAAAGAAAAAATGTAAAATCTGTTAATGGCTCAGCATATAACAGAGTTTCTGATGCAAAACCAAGAAGAAGAAATAAAGTTATTAGGATTCCATCAGAAACAGTACCCAGGCATGCCTGGGTACCAAAAACCCTCTAATCATTTCATTTCAGGACCATCATGTGCAGCAGATCTGGTACTGCGACTCAGGGAGCTCCAAGCACATGACTGGGGACAGGAGCTTATTCAGCAACTTTGTTTCAAGGCTGGGTAGAATGGTAAATTTTGGAAATGGAGTGAAAGGGAGGATCATGGGATATGGATGCATAAGGTATGGATGTTTGACCATAGAGAAAGTAGCCTATGTTGAAGGCTTAAAGTATAACTCGCTGAGCTGTGGTCAATTCTGTGACAAAGGTTTTCAGGTAACCTTTTTACCAGAAAAATGCTTGTTAATAGGTATAGATGACAATAAGATCTATTTAAGTGGGAAAAGAATAAGAAAATCAATTTACTATTTTGACTTCAAAGAAGAAAGTGAACATCCAAAACTATGTTTATTTTCAAAAATCAACAAAGGTAGTAGTTGGTTATGGCACAAAAGGCTAGCCCACTTTAATTTCAAAAACCTAAGCAAACTAGCAAGCAAAGGTCTGGTAAAAGGATTACCTTTGATATCCTCAAAGAAGGATAAAATTTGTGAAGCATGTGAGATGGGTAAATCCAAGAGAAACTCACATAAATCAATTTCTGAGTCTTCTATTTCACAAAATTTGGAACTTTTATTCATGGATTTGTGTGGACCCATAAGTATAGAAAGTTTTTCTTGAAAGAAATACATACTAGTAATAGTAGATGACTTTTCCAGGTACATATGGGTAGAATTTTTTAGAAAGAAAAGTGAAACTCCTGATCTGATCAATAATTTTATCAAGAAAATTGAAAATCTGTTAAAACTAACAGTCAGAAGGATCAGATCAGACAATGGAACAGAGTTTAAGAATTCAAAGAAGCTCTAAGTGACCCAGACTGGATTCAGGCTATGCAAGAAGAGCTTGATCAGTTTGAAAGGAGCAAGGTATGGGATCTGGTACCCAAGCCCAAAGACAAATCTCTCATTGGCTCAAAATGGGTATTCAGGAATAAATCTGATGAGAATGGCATAATCACAAGGAACAAAGCAAGGTTAGTGGTCAAGGGTTACTGTCAACAAGAAGGTATTGATTATGACAAAACTTTTGCACCAGTAGCTAGATTAGAAGCTGTAAGAATTTTTTTTGCTTATGCTGCATCCAAGGATTTAAAAGTTTATCAAATGGATGTAAAATCAGCTTTTCTGAATGGTAAAATTGAGGAAGAAGTTTATGTACATCAACCAGAAGGCTTTGTTGATCCAAAATTTCAAAATCATGTATACAGATTAAACAAAGCCTTGTATGGGTTGAAGCAAGCTCCTAGAGCCTGGTATGAAACTTTATCAAACTTCTTACTCAATTCTGGGTTTACCAAAGGAACTATTGACACCACTCTTTTTCTCAAAACACACAAAGGTCATACTTTGCTGGTCCAGATATATGTTGATGACATTATATTTGGATCAACAAATGAAAAATTTTGTGACAAATTTCAAAAATTGATGACCAGCCACTTTGAAATGAGTATGATGGGTGAGTTAACCTTTTTCTTAGGGTTACAAGTAAAAGAAAGAATTGATGGAATATTTTTTAGTCAATCAAAATATGTGAAAATAATTCTACAAAAATACTCACTTGAAAACTGCTCTGTTTCAAAAACTCCCATGGCAACGGGGAACAAGTTAGATTCTGATAAGGATGGTATAAGTGTTGATATTAAAACCTATAGAGGGATGATAGGATCACTGCTTTATTTAACTGCAAGCAGACTAGATATCATGTTTGCAACATGCTTTCTGGCCAGATATCAATGTGATCCCAAAGAATCCCATCTAAAAGCTGTAAAAAGGGTTTTTAAATATCTCAAAGGCACATCAGAAATTGGTCTCTGGTATCCTAAGGATACAAACCTTGAATTAATTGCATACACAGATGCAGATTATGCAGGGTGCGAAATTGACAGGAAAAGCACAGCTGGTGTCTGTCAACTCTTGGGAGAAAAATTGGTATGTTGGGCAAGCAAGAAACAAAACTGTGTTGCCACATCAACAGCAGAATCAGAATATGTAGCAGCAGCAAGTTGCTGTTCACAAGTGCTGTGGATGCAAACTCAACTGAAAGATTATGGAGTAACTCTGACAAAAATTCCAATTCTATGTGACTCAAAGAGTGCTATTTCAATAACAGAAAATCCAGTTCATCACTCAAGAACCAAACACATAGATGTCAGATATCACTTCATAAAAGATCATGTGGAGAAAGGTAACATTGAAATGTATTTTGTACCAACTGAAAACCAAATTGCTGATATCTTTACAAAGCCTCTTGATGAAAAGAGACACAATTTTTTGATCAGCAAACTTGGCATGGTTAATCTAAATGATGAAGATTTTTCAGAAATGACAAGGACACAAAGTGAAAACCAAATTGATGATCATCAAAGTTCTGATAATCAAAGAACAAATCAACTGGTTTCTGACAAAACATTCCATCAATCTGATGGAACATCAGAAAATCTGACGGATCATCAATAAATGATGATTTATCAGAAAATCAGAAGAAATATCAGAATATCTGGTGAAATCACAAGAAATTCTGATATAAAATCAGAAACCAGGATGAAACATCAGAATAATTTGTATTCATCATAATCTTCCATCTTCATAATTTGCATATCCAACACACACACACACATACACATATTGTATATATTTAGATTTGTGTATATTTTGTTTTTGTATTTTTTTTTCTCTTATTAAAAAAATCAAAAAGGGGGAAAAGTAACATGCATACTGATGAAGTTCCATACAACTGTGAAAATCAACCGTCTCAAAATTTTTCCAGATTATTGAATTTCATTTTTCTTCTGCAAATGCATGCAACGTCATTTTTCATAAGAAACTTAAGTTGACACGTAGGCACTAGAATCATTAGGAGCTATGAAAGTAGCCGCCTAGTCATTAAATGCTTACTCACACATGGGGCTTTGTAGACTGTCATATTCACTGTTACATTCACTGTTTCATTCACTGCAATAGATATCGTCTTAATTGAAGAGATGAAAATAAAAAAAAGGGGTTGGCTGTTAATATCATCTATGAGGAACTATCACTTTCATGTATAAATATTAACAACCTGAAAAGAACTTTCTTCACAAAAAAATCATCTCTTCAAAAGCCCTTTTGACAGAACTTTTCTTATCTTAAAACGGGTCGCCCAAAATTGATGAAAGCTACTCAATTCCCTCTCCCATTTCACAGACTTCATAATCTTATATTAAGATCCAACTTGGAAGGACCTGCATGGGAGGACTGCAGGTTTGTGTACAATATGATCATGCGAAGTCCTTTGGGCTTTGCTGTATCATCACATGTCACCATTTATCCAAAACTTCTCCAAGAGTTCTGGTGGAACTCTGTAATCATTTTTAGTGGTACTTCCATGTGGATTGAGAGTGAGGTTATGGGAGTAAAAATTACCCTAAATGAGGAAACAATCAGAAATGTCATCAAACTGGGTAATGATCATGAAACCCAATTTCTGGATAAGGCAGATGTGCAACATACCTTGACTGAAATGGGCTATCATACAAACAACTCGTCAAGAGCTGTTAGCAAATCAGGTTTTATACCACCTTTCCAGTTTTTGGTAACATAGCTAAGTGTCTGCTTTTCCAAGAAGATTGGACACTTCAACGAGCAGTCTCATAAGATGATGGAAGTGGTTCATGCTGTTGTACAGGAAAAACCTTACAACTATGCTAAGTTTCTCATGAGAGACCTAGAAGCAAACATCCACGATCGTCAACCCTTTCTGATCCACCCTCGATTCGTAACCAAGGTGATCACAAGTCAGCTGGACTTCGGAGGAGTGAGAAGCTGTTATCCAAGGGCCGAGCTGGTACTTCAAGAAAACATTAGTGAAGCCACCCTGACGCCATCAACGAATCACACCGGTCGAATAACCAGTCTTTGGTTATATGTGAAGTGCATGTACAACGTGTTGGAGGAGGAGGAGTAGTTGTTTGTTTTTGTTGTGTGTTTTATGTTTCCTTTATTTATATCATATCTGCTTTTATTTCTTTTCATTCAAATTTTTTTTTGTCAATAGATCTAGGGGAACTAACACAACATGTCTGATAAAAACAAAGAAAAATCTGGTGAAACTCACATGAGATCTGACAGGATTTAGTGAAACTCAGAAAATCTGATAATCAATCAGAAAATCTGGTATTTATTCAGAAAACTCATTAAGCCACACGAAACTGATCATTCACAAGAAAATTTTCAAAATAACCAGAAAATCTGACAATAAATCAGAAAATCAAATTTTTTTATCAGAAAAATTTCTTGAAAGCCAGGAAGTTTGACAAATCATCAGAAAAATAATGCTTTTAACCAGATTCAAAGAAACTTTTGACCATCCAAAATTTTCTTGAAATAAGTTTCTTTCAAAAAAAAATTTCTGAGGACTGAAACAAGCTGTATGAAAAATACTTCCTGTATATCAGAACAAAGGTGTGGAGTTCAGAACTACAAGACTGCAATGTAAGTAAAAGTCTCGAAACTCTACTTATCCCCTCTCATCTAAAAAAAAATGATGATTCATCCTCTGTAAATAAATCAAATGAATTCTGATGATATATGAAGAAAATACATCTCTCAAAAGTTTTATTCAAAATTTTCTGATATATATATCATCAAGAGGAAAACCTAGGAAGACACACAAACTCGGAAAAGGTTTCTATTGGACCTTTTTGAAACTAAAAGGGTCCCACATAGAGAAAAGGTGCAAGTTGGACATTAGTGTTTATCCGCAAAATAATTGGAATCTCTAAGTCTCTTCAAAGGATTTACATTAAATTAGAGATAAACCAAAGGTTTTTCAAAAACGGTTGTTTCCTTAAAGGATTAAAACATCATAAAGGTGTCATTAACCACCTTGAATACAAACAACCCACGACAAACACTCAAAAATCTCTGTTTGTACACACTATAAATACCTCATTCAAAAACAGAGTCTTCCATCTTCAACCTTCAAATTCGAAACCCTAAAACCCTTATTCGAAACAAAAACCAAAACTCTCAATGGCAGCTATCAACATCAACATACCACCAACAGAACACTCTGTTCCCTTCATCACTAAAGCTGAATTTCTTCCATTAAAGAGCAACAATGAAGCAATGAATGATAACATTGAACTGTATGATTTGAAGTGTCAAATTCTCATTGAATTTCTGACCAGATGCCCTATAGCTCAAGCCCTCACAAAGACCAGAGAGGTACCAGAAGAACTGATACAACAAGTTGTAAAAACTCTCAAAGTCTCAAATCAACACGAGCTAACAACACATGTGTGGGGAAATATCTTTATTACTATATCACCAGATAAAATAAGGGAATGTTTGGAACTACCCTTAAGCCAAAGCTATGAAGAAGCACCAGTAAAAGAATATATGTTCTCACAACTAGATGTTGTAATGGGTTACAAGACAAAGATTTCAAAGATCAATGAATTCAAGAGAAACAAGCTACCTGCCTTCTGACAAGTTCTAATGGAAATTCTGAACAAGTGTTTATCTTCAAAGATTGGAGGTACAGATCAGATAAATAAGAACATTCTAACAATCATGTTCAGTCTCATTAGTGGGTTGAACATTGATTTTGGAACAAAAATATTTATTCTGATCAGAAGATCAATTTTGACAAACACTGGGAGGATAGATTCACATCTACCCTTTCCCAGATTTCTGTCAATCATAATTTCTGATGCCTTTTCTAAAAGGAACCTAGAAATTCCAGCATCAGAAAATATGTGGAAAACAGAAACTATGAGACCTTGGACTGCCATAGGATCTTGGAAGTCAGATCATGATGTGCCTGCTCTATCAGAAAGTATGATGAATCTGATACCAGAAGATTCACCATACAGAGCAGAATATCTGAAGATGTTGAATAAAAGGCCAGAGAACAGAGGAGTTTTTGAAAATGTGTCCTCCATGGAGCATGATGCACAAGAGTCA